>VDFB02091036.1:0-21240 GCA_007258455.2 Sequoia sempervirens
TTTATAGTTCTATTTTGGCACTTTGGAAGCGATTAGCTAGGTTGTCAGCTCATTTTCTGGAAGTTCTCATTATACTTTCGGTCCTTTGGTCATATAGATGCCAGCGCACCTGAGAGACACCACCATGTCGCTATGTCATCCCAGAACTACACTTTCATCCTTGGATAGAGAGCTTCCTGAGGTATAGTGTGGGACCCAAAAACTAGCTCGCCTAGCCCCATCTTGGATCTCAAGTCTACAGAGTGGTCGAATGACCTTATAGTCCTCATCCTTCTTGTCCCTTATTTCAAAACAGCCTGTTAAGTTGAGGTAAGTTACGGCAACCTTTCACACTTGGCTCTTCATGACCTGAGGCCTTGAACGTGGTTGGTCCCCCTCTCTTATGTCTACAAACAAACATTCTCAAATGGTTGGTGGAAGCATATTTTCTTGATAATAAATATGGCTTCCTCAGTAGGTATGAATTGTGTTTCATTTTTTTTCTTTTAATTTATTATATTTTACAAAAGCATTCTAGGTCACTTAAGTCTAATTGCTCAATTGGCTATGAATAGAAACAAGATTAATTATATGTAACGAAAAAAATTCCATGCAGTGTTGATTCTTCTTTCCAATTGCACTTTCTAGGATGATAGCCTATTAATATACTAACTGGGTTTTAATAGAGACAAGCTTAATGGAATGTGAATGATGAATATCACCCTTTTTCTATGGACTGTTTATTTTGTCAAAATCTAACATTAATGCTCTATTTGATCATTTAGCTTCATTGGTTAGGAAATTACGCCTGGAGGATCACAATCGGCTGGGCACAATCAAGTGTCCTTTGGCATATTTATTTCTTGCAGGAAAACCTTGTAGATAAATCACTACCTATAGAGCAAATAATGGAATGAGTCACTAAAGCTATTTACAATAATTCTAATTGCTACCTTCCATAGTATTCAAAATTCTGGCTCTCGGTTTCTTTTTATCTTAAATGCTACCTTCCATTGTAAAGTATTTGTCTCTTTAATATTGATTGAATGCATTAGGTGACTGTAAAGTCTTTGTTTGTTGTTCACATTAACTTCAAACTTTGGGTGTAGTTACTTTGATTCTTATGAGGGAAATCTTTGCAATATCTATGGTTGTCGATTTAGTGAAGATTTGACACATTTTAGAGGGAGACTTCAAGGACATCCCTTGACTCACTATTTCATGAATGATATAATATTTCTTCACAAATAATTTTGAGCATGCATTCATTTATCACATTTTAGATGATATGCTTGGTTAATATTGACTGATGTAGGACTGCAAAGTCTATGTTTTTTTTTTCAAAACTTTGAGAACGCATTCACTTATCACATAGTAGTAATTGTAATTTAAATTCTTTTTAAATAACATTAAGTTGTGGCATTTGAAGAGGAGGTCAGGCATTTTAATAAGGCAATGGTTTCTAAAATTTGGCATACTCTTTAATGAGTATGAAGGCGCCATATTTCAGTTGAAAAATATTTTTCAGTTTTGAATGACATTCATAGTGGTAAAGGAATGTTTGTTGGGTGTGAAAATAATTGTCTATTAATGCTATTTTTATTACTTAAAACCATGGTAAGAAGATTCGAGGGGAGCAATGTATTTTGGGTAGTGTATTCTAAAAATAGTTTATAGTTTAATCAGTAATGGGGGCACACCTTTTAGAGTTGGTTGATTATTCATTCTAGAGACATTCTTCATTAATGAGAATTAAGAAAGTAGGTCGCAACTTATACTAGGAGCTCTTTCTTTTGTTTTGGAGGTTTATTCTTTTGGCACGTAGGAAGGGGAGCAAGTTTATAATTATTGAAAGATTCTCTATTGCTGGCCACAACTTAAGAGAATTACAATTTTCCTTGTGATATATGAGCACACGGTAAAGATTGAATGAATATAGAGAGCTTTATTTACCACATGCTAGATTTGTTTATTTATCATATAAATCAATGACTAAGAATATTTTACAAGTTATTTGAAGATTTTATTGAGTCATAATTTCATCAAATAGAATTCATGTGCCTTGACAACTCTTTTTTATTTTCTTTCTTTAAGAAGTTTCATCAAATAGTTGACATTCCTTGTGCATACTTCTATAGTTTTGCAAGGGGTGCATAAATCTTATTTGTGATAGCTTTGAATGTTAGCAGGTTTGCATAAAGAATCAATGGCATTTAAATTGGGCATTGGAATTAAGCAATAACAAGTAGATTTGAGTGAAAAAAAAGTGGGCATTGAACTTAAAAAATAATTTTTAAATGCTTATTGTAATAGCCTCTAAGAGAATTCATTGTTTCTTTTGTTTTTTGTTTTATGACAACTCACTTCATTTTGGGTTAAAATTAACCATTGATTTGATCTTTTCAAGTTGGTTAAAATTGAACTTAGAAATTTACTAGACATTGCTTTGTGGGATTAAATTGAACAAAACAACTCACTTAGTTTGGAGCTTAAAATGAATTCACCATTTCTTTAAGGGTTAAAACAAACAAGTATTTGAATTGTGTGATCTTGTCTTTGACACACCTTGAGTACATATCATCTCCCCTTGTGCTTCATGTGATCTTGGGTGAAGAGAAACACTCAATGTGTTATTTTCTTGCTTTTGTGCATTTGAGGTGTGTATCCTCTCCCCTCGCACCTTTTGGTGATCTTGGGTGATGAAAAACACTTTGATTCTTTTTGCACATTTGTTTGCAAGTCAAAGTTTCACCTTTAGAAGGGCATGCCTCCCAACTTGAGAGAGGGAATGACCCAAAGCAATGCTTTCATATTAAGTCCACTATATAAATGAAATGGTGGTGATGAAAGTCATCAACCAGCTGATGTGGTTGTCCCATACCGACGAGTTCCACCCTTAGTGTTTGTGTGACACATCAAAATATCTTCTTAGGAAGATACTAGGAGGCCTCTTGATTGAAATAATCTTGAGCTAATCTTGTCACATGTATGGAATTGGTATTTTTATCCTGAATATTCAAACTAAGAAGCAACCTCTTTTAGTGACCAAAAACCTTTATGCTTGTTGGTGTAGGAATGGTCATTCCGAAGCCATCCCACATTTGTACTATTCAAAGTTGAAACAAGAAAATCCTTAGATCTCTAGATCTTCAAGATTTTGAGATTTGCTAGTCCTAAGAAGTGTATCATGGAGGAGAGCCAATGTTTCCAAATCTCTAGTTGTTCGCTTTCTCTTAGTGTTTGAAGAAATCCAAGTGGGGACTTAAAAAGTAGTATCTCTACAACCTAGGATTGTGCATTTTGTAAGTCAGTTAAACACATTGCTTGGTTCTCAAACATTGAAACAAACATTAACAAATCATCAGAATTTCAAACCCTTTAGAAAGAGTGAATATCTTTGAAGGGTCCAATTACTATTGCCTTTCTCTAGGGATTTTATCCTTAGAGGCTTCTAAATATTTGGGCTCATATCTAAATTTACTCTTTTCAAAGTCATCCTAGGGAAACTATGGCCTTAACTATTTGATTTTCACATAATGGACCTTGTGGAATGGAAAGGAGCTAATACATAGACATTTAGTTTGGAATTTAAACAAGATGAGTTGATGTGGTAAAAAGAATCCATTTAATCAAAATAAAAAGACAATTGAACCCCACACGTGTATTTATCTTCATGATTTCCCACAAAGTCAAAATTCCAAAGCAAAGGTATACTCGCTGTCATTTTAAACCTAGGTGTCATACTCAAAAATCTATAAGGAGATACATTAGAAATTATAACCTAAGACAATACCACAAGATAAGGGTATGTGTAGGATCATCATGGAAAAAAAAGGCCCTATGAAAAATTCTAGAAAATCGAAAGTTAGTAGCGCTTTGATGTAAAAACGAATACATCTATATTATTTCAAAAAATATGTAAGAATAGAATCAGAGTTAAATTGAATTTAGTTTCTAAACTACTAGGTTTGTTTCTAGAAAAACTATTTGGTGAAAATTTGAAATTTCAATGCAAAGAGTAATTACCAAGGAAAAAAATAAGTAGGTGTTTGTATGACCACCCTAACCACAATAAAATAATAATATTTTTATAATATTTTAGATGGGCAGAGGACTCCATGTCTCGATGTGTGATGTATATATTTTTTTTGTAATTTTTTTCCAAGTAAATAATTAATTATGATTTTTTATTACAAATTTTAAAAAATATTAAAACTCATATGTCCGACTAGGACCTTTAACTTGGTCAAAACTTCATGAAATTCATTTTTTTAATCCTATAGTATGCTATTGTGAATATGATGCATGTTTTAGATTCAAACAATGTGATACCATTTGAAATCTATAGATTTTTTCTTAATCACCTATCAATCATGACTTTAGTCATAATTCAAATAGAAATGAATAATAATTATTTATTAAATCTCAAAGTAAAACATACCTCTATATTGGTGGAAAGTTATAATACCTTAAAACCTCTTTTTGTTTCATCACTGCAAGAAAAAAGTCATTAGCCACATACCCTACACATACCCATCATGATCTTGCACATACCTATAAGCAAGAAGGTAACAAGTTCTTATAGACTTATTCTACTCAACAATCTGAACATGTATGCTCAAGATGAACCCTTTGATTTTTTAAGCACTTTATAAGGAATAGCATGTTCTTCAATGCCTTGGTCTTGTAAACAAAATTCTTCTAGGTTCATCTAGGGTCAAACAAACACCTCCATTCATCAAAACATTCACCAAAACCCATCTCACAAACAACTTTTTAGAACTTTGAAAAAATCATCTATGCTAGACTTCTAGTAAATCATTAGATCAAAATTAAAATCATCTTATTTGGCTAAGTGTGTGGGAATGAATTCTTTCTCACACATTTAGTTAAATTAGCACCCCTTTAGACAAGTTCATCCCAAGATCACATCTAACATCTTGGGATCTACAAGTCCATTATCCAAATCAAAATAATCAAAATAAAAAATCCTAAAGTCTAGTGGTCATCCAAAGTTCTCAAAAGTTCAAACATCCATATCATTGACCCCTCATTTATCACATCATCCTTTGACCTTAAACACATCCTAGAATTTCTTTTATACCTACAGTTTAGATCAACTAGAGGAGTTCAAGGTTCATCCCCCGTATTCCTAAAATTTGATCCCAATTTTATGGTCCAATCAAGGTCGCAACACAAGAAGATCATGGAGCAAAAAAAACAATCATCAACCTCAAGTGATTAAGTAAAACAACAACAAAATTCAACCCTAGGGTATCTATCAACCCTCCACCTAATCCCCCTCAACTACCACAAGATCCTCAAGAGGGAGGTTGTCAAGTGGAGGATGTCACCAACAATTCCCAAGAGATGTCCCAAGATTAAATACTTGAACTATTTCAAAATTCCAAAACACACAAACTTGTCAACATGGTCATGAGACTCAACCCCACCCAATACATGTTGCCATTGGCAAAAGAAGGGGTTAAACTCCCTTTTGATTTTGATGTGAGAACTATTGTTGAACAACCTTTGGGGAATATACCACAAATATCATTCAAACCTTCATTTCCAAGCATCATCCAACAAATTAACCAATCATCATCATCTCATGCCCCAAGTCAACCTATGATCACAAAGGGAAGTTCATTACTCCATTCCCTTCACTTACATCCACTTGTCAACAACCAAAATTTGGAGGCCAACACAGTGTTAGATATGCCAAACACCATCCCACAAGATCCTAAGCAACCATATGTACCACTCATCTTCTATGATACAAAAAATTCATCCACTTTTCATGCTACCCCCACATACTCCATTCATACACAAGGCTACAATCCCAACATCTCACAAGGAAAAGTGGACTCATTTGGACACGTGGGTACTTTCAATGCATCATCTTTGCTTCCACAAGGTAACACATCAAAAAATTTCCCTCCATTCCCTATCTTGACATCATCATCCAAACTAATTCAAGGTATACAGAAAATACTTTCATTAAATACATCAATCCAAAACCAATCAAATCAAGTCAACATCTTGAACATAAATCAAATCAACACATCCATCATCCCAAATACTCCAAACACACCACTGATATTGCAACACCAAGTGGCATCAATCCAAATCTCTCAACCAATCACTGTATCATCTACAACACCTCAAACATCCCTAAATCTAGTCTCACAAGGACTAATCATATCAACTACAAATCCAAATCCACCATCTACTACTCAGCCCCTCGTTATCACTCCACAAATACCTCAAAAAACACCTCAAAAACCTCCTATCACATTGTCTCACACCATCCCACAAAATCCACCACCTCCACCTCCAAATCCAAATATGACAAGTCAATACAATATCACATTACAAGCAGTGCAACAATCTTACCAAAAGGCCTTGCAGCAATTTCAAGGCCAACAAGATCAAGCTCAAGCACAAGTTCAAGCTCAAGCTCAAGCCCAAGCACAAGCACAAGCTTTACTACAACAACAAAAAGCCACACAATAGGCACAACAACAAGCACAAGCCCAAGCACAAGTTGAAGCTCAAACTCAAGCCCAAGTGCAAGCTCAATACCAAACACAACAAGCGCAAGTGGAAGCCTTGTTACAATAGCAAGCCTATCAACAAGATTTACAACAACATGCACAACAAAAAGGGTTGATAGTGCAACAATAAAAAACAACACAACAACTAGCCCAACAATAGGTGTTATTAGCTCAATAACAACAACAAGCATTGTTGGCACAACAACAAAAACAAGCATAACAACAAGTGTTTCTCGCACAAAATAACTTCCAACAACCTTTCACGAACATGCATCAAAATTCCTTGAACCCAAACATGTAGGCCGCCCTGTTCTTCCCCCAACAAACCACACCATCCCAAAACATGCACTTCCCACCACCTGATTCACAAAATGACCTCTCCACGCAAGTCAAGTTGCTCTCGCAACAAATATAGGACATACAATTAGGAAAGACAAAGAAATCACACACACAAGGGAATTTGTGCCCCTATATATTTGATAGAAGTATTGCTATGGTTCCATTCCCACCAGGCTTCAAAATACCAAAATTTGACAAATATTGAGGAAACAGAAATCTTGAGGATCACATCAGAGAATTCCTATCTGATGCTACTCTTCCCCCAAAGCTTGGTTGGCCCAGTGATGGAATGGTTCTCTTGCTTACCCCCTAGAATAAAAAAGTTCCAAGAAATCGTGGACTTGTTCATAGAAAATTATTCATTCAACTTAGGCATGGAAGTGAGCTTAGAGGAATTATCTGGCCTCAAATAAGCTGAGGGAGAGACATTTGCAGCTTTCTCACAATGATGGAGATCCAGGGCTAGCAAAATCAAATGGACCATGCCAGAGGAACAAAAAATTGGAACCATCATCTCCAACCTTGAAGGGATCTTGTCCTTCCATCTAAAAATGTAATGCATTACAATATATGACCAACTGATCCCCAAAGCACTTAACATCAAAAGAGCCCTTATAGCGCAAGGGGGCACACCCATGTACCAAGACAATAGACCATCAACAAGCTACAATGACAAACCTTGCACATGGGATAAAAATAAAAATGTTACCAATAATGGTTTCACTGATGCCAAAGTTGTTATTAGTGCTCCAAGGAAAAACAAACAAACATACCCACAAAAAACTCATCAAATCAACACACAACAACCCATTCATCAAAACACCCCATCACAACAACAACCAAATAACCAAACGGTCAACAATGTTAATGCTCAAGGAGGACCACCCCCAAGGAACAAATATCCATCAAAATAGAAGTATACACTATTAAGGGAACCCATTGAGTCTGTTATGCAACAACTAGTACAAGAAAACCTCATCACCCTCCCTATCTATGAAAATTATCAAGAACTTCAAGTCAAACACCCATGGTATAATAAGAATCACCTTTGTGATTTCTATAAGAGCAAGGTACACACAACAACTAGTTGTATGAGGCTAAAAAATATTATCCAAGACCTCATCGATGAGAAAGTTATAACCATTGAACAACTAGTAGGAAACCAAGATCTTAAGATATAAACAAATCCAAAGCCAAATCATAACAAGGGGAATAAGAATGATAAAGGAAATATGTAAAAAAATGTAAACCATATCTATGACCATGTTGTAGCATCATTATATGAGTTTGTAATGGTCGTCAACATAATAGGGCCTAGAACAGAGGGTGGAGTCGCCACATGTAGTGATAGGATTACTATCTCGGGACATTCACCATCACCTAGGGCCCCACTTGCCAATCTGAAATCTAACCCTAGTAGCTCCAACATCTTAGAACAACTAAAAAATAACCCCACCCAAATCTCCATCATGGAGTTGCTTAAAATATCGCCTGCACATAGGGATATTCTAGAGAATGCCTTGTCCATGTCCTCCATTCCTAGGGATATTGATGCAGACCAATTTCAAGCTATGGTCAGACACATTACTACACCACATCTCCTTACATTTTTTGAGCATGATCTCTCGACCCAAACATTGCATAACTATGTACTCCACCTTTAGGTTTTGGTCCATAAGAACAAAGTCAAATGGGTCCTGGTGGATGAAGGTGCAAGCTTAAATATTTGTAACTTGCAGCTAGTAAAAAGTCTAGCATTCTCTTAGGATGCTATCGAAAAATGAAAGGGGATAACCATCAGGGCTTATGATGATCAAGAGTGGGTTTCCGAAGGCACCATCCAACTCCCCATTCAAGTGGGGCCAGCCATAATGGAAACCACATGCCAAGTTCTTGATATTGAGCTTCCCTACAATATTCTCCTAGGATATCCATGCATCCATGGGATGCAAGCTGTCGCATCTACATTCGACCAATGTGTAAAATTCCCTTACCAAAATCAAGAAGTCATGATCCATGGCGATCTCGAACCCTTCTATTATTGCAAAAATCTGGAGGCCAAGTATTACAAGATTCCCCAAGTCCTGAAAATGATGAGGGACCTGCATGTGCAGATCATGGTGCCAAAAGTGGCAATATATGGGGTATGTGACTCCATTTTAATTTTTTTTCACCCAAAATTAATGAAACAAAAGGGTTTTTAGGAGGAGATTCTCAGATTTCCAAAAATATAAATTATGATTTAATTTGAATTTAATAAATAATTATTATTCATTTTCTATTAGAATTACTTAATTAAAGTCCCACAGATAGGCCGATTGAAAAACATCTATAACTTTCAAACAAGATCATATTTTTTGAATCTAAAACATGGATCACATTCTATGCTTCACATTACCATAGATTAAAAAAATAAAAATTAAATTTCATGAAGTTTGACTAAGTTAGGGTGGTCGACAGACGAAGCTTTTATATTTTTTAAAAGCTATAATAAAAATTCATAATTAATTATTTACATGGAAAAAAATTACAAAAAATATGCATCACATCTGAACATGAGTCCTCTACTCTATATATAAATATTACAAAAAAATATTATCATTTTATTATGGTTAGGGTGGTCGACAGACACTCATTTCTTATTTTTCCTAAATTTAAGTACTAACAGATTGAAATTTCAAATTTTCGACCAAATATATTTTATTTATTTTAAATAAACCTAGTATTTTAGAAACTACATTCAATTTTCTACAAATTCTATTCTTACATATTTTGAAATAATATAGATAACTTATTCAAATATTTACGCCAAGTTGCCTAACACTAATTTTTCTCTCAATTTTTGCCACTTAAGGCCTATTTTTGCACGATGATCCCGCGACATACTTGACCCACATCCCCTTATGTCGATCCATCCACCTTAGCATCCGCCTCTAAGACAAAGACACCTACCATTCAAAACATCCCAGATGTCAAGGTTGTAATCCAAAAAAATGGGTGTGGGGACTATAAATTGAAGAAGAGTGCCTTTGTGATAGGAGAGTTACCTCAATCTCCTAGGTCTCATGGAAAACCACAACCAATCAATACAACATCTTTGACCTTGAAAGTAGAGCCTACCACCTTCAGAAAATTGGGAGAACTAAGAAAAGAGGCAATCGATAAAAAGGATGTATCAAGCCTGTTGTATCACGATGAAAGACTCATACTTGATTTTCCCATGGAAGACAACAACAAAGGTCTATAGTTAATGTTTCGATGGGGCTACAAAAAAAAAGAGAAGCTCAGGAAAAATGACAATGTCCTATTAGAACCTATCATTCCTGAGAAGTTCCATATGAATCTTGACCTCGGATGTACCCCTAAGAAGATAACCATACTTGGAAAGGGTGTTATAGTTAAAACAATCAAATCTTCCCCGTTGGTACTCATATCACTCAGTAGTCCCTTTGAGGACCCCATCTCTAATTTACCCATACTATTTGAGGATTGCTCTCTTTATATGATCACCACCATGTCTTTCGAATCAAATATCCAAGCCCCCAAACTAAAATTCATTTACCACCAACTCATTGATTGTGACCAACGAGGACCACCAATATTAGATATGTTAAAAATGATGAGGCTCTCTTAGAATTCATGGTACTAAGGGATAATATACTATATGGAGATCACAAAGTAGGGTTTGATATAGAGTTGGATACGTATGTGTACTACGAGGAAACGATTGAATCTCTTAGTCACAAAATAGAAAATCTAAGAGTAACGTATAGATCGTTAAGTGAAAACCACGCTATGGCACTTTCTGATCCCAAAATAGTAAAATCTGATTGTGAAAACCTCTCTAAGGTGCCAAAGGATGAGGGATTCAATCTTCCTCTTAGTTCCATCCATCAAGAGAAATCAATAGTCCTAACAGAGAAGTGCAACTCAGTGAACTTAGGAACTAAAGAGACCCTGCACATCACTTTCTATGCCGAGTCACTTTTGACAAAGGAGCAAGAAAATCTAGCAACATTCCTAAAAGAAAGGAAAGTTAATTTTTCATGGAAATACGCCAACATGCCATGCCTTGATCCAGAAGTGGTGGTCCATCATCTAGCATTTTATCCAAAGGAAAAACTTGTGAGAATAAAGTTGAGAAAGATGCATCCATAGATCACCCTACTCATCAAATTTGTGCTATAAAAGCTCCTTGACGCTAGATTCATCTGACCCATTGATTATCCAGAATGGGTTTCCAACCTAGTACCTCTTTCCAAGCCCATTAGGGGCATCCAAACATGTACCAACTTTAGATATTTGAATAAATGATGTCCTAAGGATGATTTCCCCCTCCCCAACATAGATATGATTGTAGATCTAATAGTGGGCCATGAAATTCTATCATTAATGGATGAATTTTTAGGCTATAACTAGATTATGATTGCAAAGGATGACCAACATAAAACAACCTTCACTTGTCCATAGGGAACCTATTGTTGGAATATGATGCCATTTGGGCGAAAGAACGCTAGAGCCACATATCAAAGGGCTATGACTTTGATCTTTCATGACATGATCCACAAATGTGTAGAAGACTATGTGGATGACATACTAGACAAATCAAGAAAATGTCAAGACCATATATCGACATTGGGCCCAATCTTCGATAGACTAGAAGAATATAAGGTATGATTCAATCCCAAGAAATGTGTCTTTGGTGTAATTTCTAGAAAACTCTTAGGATACATTGTATTAATGAGGGGAATCAAAATTGATCCTTCCAAAGTCAAAGCAATCCTCGACATGGAAGCACCACAAACACTAAAGCAATTGAAGGGTTTGCAAGAAAGGCTTAAATCAATCAGAAGATTCATAGCATAGTTGGTTGATAAAACCATCCCATATTCTCATCTACTCCACAATGGGGTAGCATACAAGTGGGATGAAAAATATGATCAAGCATTTAATCAAATCAAGCAATACTTGTTGACACTGCCAGTCCTTAGGCCGCCAATCCGAAACAAACCACTGATCCTATACATATCAGTTATAGCGGCATCTCATCGTGCTCTTCTAGCTCAACATGATGAAACATGGAAAGAGAGAGCTATCTACTACATCAGTAGAAGCTTAGTGGGACACGAGCTAAAATACATGCTCATTGAGAAAGCTTTCCGTGTAGTAGTGTTTGTCTCACAAAAATTTAGGAACTGCATGCTCACTCATCAGATTAAGCTCATCGCTAAGATTGATCCCCTCAATTATCTCCTATCCAAAGCAACTTTGATAGGGCAGATGGTGAAATGGGTGATGATATTGATAGAGTATGACATTGAGTATGTGGAATAGAAAGCTATCAAAGGACAAGCAATTACAAATCAATTGGTTGAAGTTCCCATATATGTAGAAAACCCATTGGTTATAGAGTTTCCAGATGAGTCAATCTTCAACCTAAATGTTCCAAACCATTGGAAGGTATATTTTGACAAATCATACACATAGCATGGGTCAAGAGCAAGAATCCTCTTCATCACACCACAAGGGGATTGTATCCCTAAATCATACATGTTGTCTTTCCCTTGCACCAATAACATTGTAGAGTACAAAGTTCTTATTGTAGGAATTTGAATCATAGTACAATAGAAAATAATTGCATTCAAGGTCTATGGAGATTCCCAACAAATTATCAATCAAGTCAATGATGAATCTCAAACTAAGGATGATAAACTTACCCCATACAAAAAGTTGGTGGAGGATCTCAAGGATTTTTTCATTGGCATAACATTTGAGTAGATACCAAGGGTAAATAATAGAGAAACTAATGTTGTGGCTATGATTGGATCATTGCTAGATCTCCCAAGGAACACCCATAAACATGAATTCCTTGTAGAGCAGCTTCTTGTACCAACTTTTGAGGTACCATAATTTGAGTTCGTGTGTGAAATCGTTGGTCCCAATGAACCTTGGTGCCATGATATATTCACTTACTTAAAAAATAGAATTCCTCCCCATTGATATTACCCCAAATCTCAAGAAAACCTTCATTAAAAATTCATCTCGCTTCGTCATCTTAGGTGAAACCCTTTACCATAGGAGTCTCGAAGGAACCCTATTGTGATGCCTTAACCCTGAGGAAGCTTTCACTACCTTAACAGAGGTACACAGTGGAATTTGTGGTTCACACTCTTGTGGTATGACCTTGGCCAATAAATTGCTAAGGACGGGGTACTACTGGCCTACTATAGAGAAAGAAGCTCATGACTATGTCAGGAAATGTATGCAATTCCCACATGGGGACCTCATCCATGCACTAGCTTAGGAGCTCCAACCAATTATCACAGCTTGGCTATTCTCATAGTTGGGGCTTGATATCATTGGGAAAATAACTCCAACCTCATCTAATGGACACAAGTTCATTATCACCCCCAATGAATACTTCATAAAGTGGGTCAAAGCCATCCCAATGACCTATATCATGGTAAGTAGATTTCCAAATTCATCCCTAATTACCTCATTTGTCATTACGGTGTCCCACAAGCCCTTATCTCTAATAATGGAAAACCCTTCAAAAACCAGGATCTCTGTGAGCTATGCCAAAAATTCAATATCCAACATCACTTCTCCACCTTGTATTACCCCCAGGGTAATGGCCAAGTCGAGGCCATGAATAAAACCATTCTAAAGATCCTAAAGAAAATGGTCAATGAAGTTGGTCATGAATTTCATCTATAATTAAACTCTTCCCTATGGGCCTACCAAACTGACATCCACACACCTACAGGTGCAACCCCTTTCTCCCTGGTCTACAGATCAGAAGCCATCCTTCCCATTGAGCTTGAGCTCCCATCCTTGAGAATATCATTATAGAATCTTATTACTGATGAGGAGTATTGGGTGTCATGGTTGAGTGAACTAGAACTACTAGATTAATGGTGCATGGATGCTTTGAATCACCTACAAGTTTATCAAAACCGTCTAAGAAGGAGCTATAAAAAAAAAGATTAAAAGTCAGTCATTTCAAGTTAGAGAGCTCATTTTGAAAGAAAATCAGAAGAATGTACCAAATTATCCAAATAGCAAAGGAAATTTTGAACCCAACTGGCTAGGGCCCTTTGTCATAACCACAAGTTACATATCAAGAGCGTATCAGTTGTTAACACCTAAAGGAAAGCCCTTGCAAGAGCCCATCACTAACTCCCATATGAAAAAGCTTTATGCCTAGCTTACAAGGTAAAAATTCAAAAATATAAAAAAAAAATTAAAATGATAAAATCCAAAAAGATTAGAAAAGGGATTGAAACTAGCAAAGAAAAAAATCATCCTCTAGTGAAAACCACTTTGGTGGCGCTTTGAGAAAGTACCTTGGTGAAAACCTAGCAATCAGGTGCCTTGTGTAAATAAGCACTTTCCATCCACCATGTATTCTATGGTTTGTTCCACATCAAACTAGAAAATCCAAAAACATTCATTAAATCAAGAAAACCCAAAAACATCCAAAACATATCAAAAATCCAAAAACAAGTCGAAAACAACAAAAAGTCAAAAAACATAGTTGTCATGTCAAACTATGTTACTGGTTGAAGGTCTACACTCTCTAGTGGACCTCCTAACTAGAGGAATCAACTCTTGTGCATTATTGGATGGATGAACATGTTCTTCATTATCTTGGAACTCTTGTGGCTAGTCATATGTTTGAATTTGCACTAGTGGTTCTGGCTAGTTTATAATCACCTTTTGTTTAAACATATCACTACCATTCGTAATATCCTCTAATGGAATATACTCCTTAGGTGATTTTCCTTCTTGTAAACCTGACATTACCTTTTCATTAAATATCACACCTCTACTTTATGTAACACACTTAGTAATTTGATCCCACAACCTGTAACCATATGTTTCTTCACCATATCCAATGAAGATACACCTTTTAGATTTCATGTCAAGCTTAGTTCATTTTTCTTTTGGAATATGAACAAAAACTTCACATCCAAAAACACACAAATGATCATAAGAAATTTTCTTACCTAACCATTTTTCTTCTGGAATTCCAAATTCAAGCTGAGTGGATGGTGCTCTATTAATCAGGTACACTAATGTATTTACTGCTTCTACCCAGAACTCTTTTCCTAGTCCTGCATTTGAGATTATGCTCTTTGTTTGTTCCATAATGGTTCTATTTAATATTTCTACAACATAGTTCTCTTATGGTGTAAGAGGAAAAAATTTGATTATCTAAATACCATTCTCTATACAGTATTGATCAAATTCTTTTGAACAATACTCACCTTCATTATCATTTTTAAGACTTTTAATCTTATAACCAGTTTGGTTTTCAAAAATTTCTTTGAAGGTTTTAAATATACCAAAAACTTCAAACTTCTTTTTCATCATATAAACCCAAATGTTCCTAGTGCAATAATCCAAAAAAGTATAAAAAAAAATGGATCCTCCAATAGATGCTACCTCTATGGGGCCGAAGACATCCGAATGCACTAGCTCCAATGGTCGCGTCTTCATCTTGTGTTCCTTTTTAGAGAATCTTGTCCTCTTTTGCTTGTCATAGATGCAATGCTCACATAACTCCATATCCACTTCTTTCAAACCTGGAAGCTGGTTCTTCAAAATCTCAAATCCCTTCTAGCTCGTGGTTGAATCTTTTATGCCAAAGTTTTGTTATGCTATCTGCTACTATGACTATACCTCCCATTTCAATCTAACCCTCTACTACATACAATGTACTATATTTTCTTCCTCTTTCTATGACCTATGCTCCTTTTGTTACCTTCCATGCTTTTGCTCCAAAAGTAACATTATATCCAAGAGCATTTAAATGCCCTGCTAAAATCAAGTTTCTTCTGAGTTGAGGAACATGTCTCACATCTTTCAGCAACCAACTATTACTATTCTTCATCTTCAATAGAACATCTCCTTTTCCAGTGATACTGCAAGGTTCATCATCATCGAGATAAACCTTACCAAAATTACCAGCATGGTAATTTCTAAAACAATCTCTTGAAAATTTTGCATGAAATGATGCTCCTGAGTCAAGTATCCAAACATATACAACAATATCACTTGAAGATAAAATAAGAGCATCAACATCTTCTTCAAAAGTTGTATTTACCTCATCTTTAGATTAATTTTCGGCCTTCTTTTTGTTCTCGAAGGTCCAACAATTTTTCTTCATGTGGCCCTCCTTACCGCAATGCCAACAGACGCCTTTACTGCCTTTGGATTGGGATCTCTTAGTAGACTTTGATCTTTTCCTTTTGTTATCCTTTCCTCGTTGTTGTGTTCTCCCTCTGCTGCTAGCTACTAAAGCAACTCCTGATGAATTACTTTGATTTTTTCTTTTCATATCCTCACTGAGAAGAACTCCTACAACATCATCGAATTTTAGCACACCCTTTGGGCTAGATGTTGAGTTACTAATAGCCATAACAACTCCTTCCCAACTATCAAGCAATGAACGTAATAACAAGATAGCCTTTATCACGTCCTCTATTGTAATGTTTAATGAAGACAATTGACTAACCAAAGTATTAAACTCATTTAGATGATTTGTGACAAAACCGCCTTCTTGCATTTTCAAATTAAACAATTTCTTCATTAAAAATACCTTGTTCAATATAGAAGGTCTCTCATACAACTCTGATAGATGATCCCAAAATCCTTTTTTCGTCGTTTGTGTTGATACATTAAACAAAACATTACTAGTTAATGAAAGAATGATTGTATCCACAGCCTTCTGATCTAGTTTATCCCAATTTTCATCTGACATGTTGGTTGGCTTTTTAGCTTTTCCTTCCAATGTAATCGAAAGGTCCTTCTAAATGAGAAGAGCTTTGAGTTGCAATTTCCACATTCTGAAGTTTTGGCCTAAGAATTTTTCAATTCTCCATTTGTCTGTCTCCTTCATTTCTTGTGATTCTTGTTATACTAAGTTCTTATATAGATTGCAAGAACTAGATTACTGAAAAAAATCAGTCTCCTTAAAAAAAACAAACTCCTTTGGACTTCTTCAATAGAATTTATGATTCTCGTCATATGTTTTCTACTTCATTCTAACACATAATGAAAAAAAAAAAAAAAAAAAAAAAAAATAGCATGAGAACCAACCTGATCTCTAGAACTAGTGACCTCTACTAGCATCTATAATAATGGGTGATCTCTCCCAAAAAAGGATCCAAACTCAGATACTGGCTTTTACCATAGCTTCATCAGGTAGTGCAAAGCATAGGAGAAAGATCCGGACAAAGCAAAACAGACTTTTGTGATCTCCACGACTAGCAAGGATCTAACTTTTCATGTCACCTTGTTCTTCTCAATAGCATGGTTCAGATTTGCTCACGATCTTCATCGATCTTCCTGCACACCTATGCTTCCTCCTACGCTCGCTAGACTTCTGCTGATTTTCTATCACCAACAGATCTTCTAACATCTCTGATACCAGTTCTTATTTTTCCGGCTAACATAGAATTTAGATTAAAACTGAATAGAGAGAGAAAACAAGAAATTTACGTGGTTCGGCAATATGCCTACGTCCATGAGAAAGCAAGAGAAAATTTTGTTTATTAACCACAACACTAACACATTTTGTATTACAAGTAGTCCAATATATAATGGACTCTGCAACCGTATGCTAAGCTTTTTCCAACATATTTCCAAGCTTGCATAATGTGGCAACACCAAAATTATGTTTATGGTGGAACTGATTTTGTTTGCATTGGAACTAATTTTGTTTTCATTGGAACTGTTTTCGTTTTCATTGGAACTGTTTCAAGTGAGACAATAACAGAGATTTTACGGGACTTCACATCCCAACAAGATTTTCTATCTACAAACTGTGTGATCCGCTTACAGAAAAGCAATTCAAGGAAGCTATTAAAGAAAATTACTTCTTTATGAGAAAATTTCATTGGGATTTGAATGCAGAACGTGTAATAATTATGCATCATTAAATCCTTTATAATTTGGATTTTGTTTTGAAAAGTATCTGAAATATGTACAGATAAAATTAGCAAGTAAAAACCCTGATTTTATCTTGCAATTTAAAATATTTTTATAGACAATTTATATACACTTACTGGTTTGGTTTTAGGTATCTAAGTTGGCTCAATTATTCCTCTCGAATTTACCCCATTTCAAGGGAGGTTTTGCATATCACTCTCAAATTTACCCCGCTATTTCAAGGGAGGCTTTGCATATCACTAAAACCGTTCCACCACCATCTATTTTACGGGCAACTTTTCTTGATTTTAGTCTTCAAGAACACGAAAGTTTACCTGACAGCATATATGACAAGGCTTCACCTGAGGAAAGAGCTATAGTAGGACGAATGATCTTGGGCTTTACCATTTTGATTTGTAAAATCATTTGATTCTCCCTTCCTTTGTTCCACATATAGAGTTGAGCTTACAGATGAATGATCATTCTCCCGTAGTCTATTATTTTTCACACCAACTTCTATAATTTCTTCTCTTCTTTTATAGTTCCAATTGATTCGTATTTTGGCTTAGGGAATGAGCTGAATGATACCTAAACATGATCGAGGGATTGCATGCAGAAACATAAAATGAGAATCTCTCCCTCTCTCTCCATTGAATCCGTAAATTAATTAATATCTTCTTAATAGTTTCTTTTTTAATTGTGTTTTTTAATTGTGTTTTGATCATTTACATTTACCATTTTTCCATTGCCCTACCAATTGACCTCATGTACTACACAAATGTATGCCCAAAAAAAGACCAAAATTTTTCCTAATTGAACTTCCACACCTCTTCGACGTACCCATTGCACAACGTGCAATTGGTAGTTTAATGTTTAATAATGGGAATAACTACTAGCTCTTCTCCCACTCAGTCCAATTGCTAGTTTGTTGAAACTATAGCTCGGAAGATAAATCTTCCAGCCTGGAACTGTGTCACCCAGGTTGGATAGATTAGATAAGATTTCCTGAATTTTATTCTTGTTATTTGTTACGCACTTGCCAGTTTGGTAATTCCTTTTTTAGAAACAGCATTGTCTTCTTTCTAAGATTAATCTCTGCTTTGCTTCACCATTGGTGAATAAGATATTATAAAAAGGATAGATGTGTGCATTGTAGATATACAGGTTGAAGGTTTCTGCAGGAAATGACACAGGATCAAAGAGAGGTTGCAGTGAACAAAAGGAGTTGAATATTATCCAAGTTTGCAGTATTGCTGTGGATGCCAAATTCTGGTAGTTGTTGTAACTTCTTTCCTTTCTGTAGTAATAAAATCTCTCTCTTTGAATGCTGGTTTTTCCCTAGAGTTAGGGGTTTTCCAGGGTAAATCATTGTGTCAAAGTGTGATTGGTTTTCTCTGTATTTAGTATTTTAGTGAATGGTGTTGTGCATGCTTTAGTTCATTGTTTCAGTCATTTGATTTCTATTATTCGAATTTCTAAGAATAAACAATAGTGAATTTATTGTTAGGTTTCACAACGCCAATAAGGGAGTCATATTTTTCACTTGGTATCAGAGCTAATACTCTGAAAGAGAAAACTAGGGTTTAATCACACCACTGCAAGTTTTGATTTTCTTTTTGTGTTCAGGGGTTTTAGTAATGGCAGCAGCCAGATTAAGAGATTCAAACAGACTTGAGGGGGCTTCAAACTTTGGCGTGTGGAAAGCAAGAATTCTTTTGTTATTGGAGGAGAATGGTTTGAAGGAATATGCAACCACTACCGTTTCTGTTCCAACAGATGCTACGCTACTGGCGACCTACCGGAAAGAAGATGCCAAAGCTAGACGCATCGTTATGGATGGGGTCAAGGATCACCTTGTTCCTCATATTGCAGATTTAGAAACCTGCAAAAAGATGTATGATGCCATACTCAACCTATACCAAAGTTTAAATTTGAACAGGCAGCTGATTCTTAGGGATAAGCTGAGAAACACCAGAATGAAGAAAGGGGAGAGCATTGTGGACTACCTTACCAGGATCAGAACAGTAAAAGATGAGCTAGTAACTATCGGGGTAGCAATACTAGATGATGAGGTTGTCAGGATTGCATTGGCAGGATTCACAAAAGATTGGGATATCTTTGTCAAAGTTGTATCCGGACGGCAAGATATTCCTGATTGGGATCATTTGTGGACTGATTTCACTTAGGAAGATTTTCAAATGAGTTATGTTAATGGAGGCAGCAGCAATGGTCGTAAGAGTGAGGTGGAAGAGAATGTTGCTCTTGCCAGCAAAGGCAAAGCTAAGAAAGGCTCAAGCAGCGAGTCTACCTCAAAAGGAGACAAGAAGAAAAAGAAAGACCTGAGTAAAATTAAATGTTATGGTTGTGATCAGCTAGGACATTATGTTAGTCAATGTCTGAATTGGAAGAAAGGAGACAATAAGAAGAAGCAGACAGCAACTTCAGTGGATGTTGATGAGCTATCCTCTAGACTAGAATATGAGTTCGCTCTTCTAAATTGCTTATCTAGCTCGAGCACTACAGGGGTCTGGTATATTGATAGTGGTGCGTCATGCCATATGACAAGAGTTAGAGAAAACTTCTCCAACTACAAAGCAGAAGAAATAGGCTTCTAGATAAAAATGGGAAACAAGTCCACATGCACTCCAGTTGGGAGAGGGACTGTTTCATTTCAGAGGGAGTCAAGCAGTGATATTAAGATCACAGATGTATTGCATGTGCCAGGGATGTACATGAATCTGATTTTAGTATCTGCCCTTGAAGACAAAGGGTATAACATACTCTTTCAAGGACAGAAGGTGTATTTAAAACACAAGGACTGGAAGAAGGTAAAGCAGATTGGAGTTAGAAGTGATAATTTATACATATTGCAGTTTGAAACTCCAAAGGCACTAGTGAGCAGTAATAGCAGTAGGGAAATAGGAGAGCTATGGCATAGACGAATGGGACATATACACCATGGGGCATTGAAATTTCTCAGAGAAACCGTGATAGGAATTCTAGAGTTGAGTGCAGAGCATGGTGACGCATGTAAAGGGTGTGCACTCGAGAAATTTTCAAAGGCAGCCTTCCCTAGAAGTGACAGTAGAAGTACAGGTGTTCTTGACTTGATACATTCTGATATTTGTGGTCCCATGACTACTCAATCTTTGGGAAGTTATGAGTATTACGTAACCTTCATTGATGATTTCTCCAAGAAGACCTGGATATATTTCTTGAAGGCAAAAGATGAGGTCTTCAGTCGCTTCCAAGAATTCAAAGCTCTTGTGGAGAATATGACAGGCAGGAAGATCAAGGTTCTTCGGATAAACAACGAGGGTGAGTATAAAAGAAAAGTCTTCCAGGAGTTCTATACCAAAGAAAAAATCAAGAGAGAGTGGACTGTTCCCTATAACCCACAACAAAACGGGGTTGTTGAGCGTAAGAACAG
>VDFB02091037.1:7617-21969 GCA_007258455.2 Sequoia sempervirens
GTTTAATAAGTACTCCAAATTTTGTTCATTATCTCATACATTATAAGTCATGACATGGATCACTACTGTAGTTTTTGTGATTGAATAATTTGTTGTTTTATTTTCAGTTGTTGTAAGCCGAAACACCTATGAATGTGATGAGGGCAATGGAGATCAGTGTTTCATTTGTTATACAATCCTCAATGGCTTTGATAGGGGAGGTATGAGGAAAATTAGTAAATTTCAATTTACATAATTCATTGTTATAGATGTTAGTCAGTGAAAAATCAAACCATTATTGATTCATAGTTTAATTTCTATTTGGATGGTTTATACAGGGCTTGAGCATGTCTAAGCATGGGCATGTGAATATTTCCCTCGTGGAGAGAGACCATGAGATGGTGGTAAGTGATTATTTTGTTAAATATATCATTTTTTATAATGTAATTTCTATATATTAATGTCTTTACTTCTTATTGTAACAGTTAAAACTTCACCGTGAACTAAACACTAGGAGGAGTAGTAGGAGCACTCCTCGAGCGCAGCACAAACGAGTGACATACCTATCACCATCTGATCGACAAGCAAAGGGAAAGAATTTATTTCTAGAGCATGGAGAGTAATGACTTTTGATTCTAGAGCCCTTTGTTGTATGCCTACATGGCAGTTTTGTATTTATTTGTATTGGATATATTTGACATTGTATGCCTATATGGCATTCTCGTAAGCCTATATGGCTATTTTGTACCTATATTTCATACTTATATCAACATATATTGATGTATACCTACATGGCTATTTGGTTAATACAAATCTTTTTTATCGATGGTGCCCATATTTGCATTCTAAATTGATGGTTCGATAGATATGAGTTACGTGTATTCAAGTGTATACTTTACAACTTACATGTGTTCCAATGTATACTTTGCAACTTACATTTTTTCATGTGTATACCTTGTATTTGCACATATACTTTGTATTAATTTGTGTATACTATGTATTCGTGTCTATGCTTCAAGGCTTACGTGTTTTGAGTACTTGTGCTTCCCTAATTCACATGTACATTCTTGAATTATTCACGTGTATACTTATTAATTGGTTAGCCCTAGCATTGATTATTGTTTTCCTTCATGGTTTGTCTTGAATATTAATTGATTGATGCTAAACAATTTTATCCAAAAGCAAAAACCAAGTTTTCAATTGGTATTTCATGAAATGATTCATAAAAAGATTCCAATATATTTAATCTTTTGTTTTGAACAACTCAATTAAGCAAAGGATACATAATCTTCACAACACTTGCAAAACATAATATTCAGAGTAGATGAAGTAGTTAATTTCTTGACACATTATCATACAAACATTTATCTTCAATGGTCTTTAAACATTTTCACAGCATAATCCTGATAGTGCAAAATGAATTGTTATGTTCTTGATGCATCACCATATAAACACGTCGAAAGATTTATATGTCAACTTTTTGCAATATTATTTTTTGTATACGAAATGGACTCAAGAGAAAGCAAGTTATAATTTATAATACAAATAAGAAATGGACTCAATGCTATCCTAGACCCCCGAACTAGACCTAGACATTATAATGACTAAAACCACTGAACTAGACCTTCTTCATCAAATGGAGGAACAAGGTTCTATGTGCCAATGATCATACGCCTTTTCTGTGCAATACTCAAACTTCTCAACTGTCATGTATATGTTTCTCTTTTCCATTGTTTTGCATGCCATCATAAGGGATCAAGTCAGTTGAACGTAGCTCAGATCAATTCCGCATTTTTGGGTGTGAAAGAGGACCATTCCTAGCGTAAGCCTACCTATCGAGACACGTTGGAGCAGTTATTTTGGTCACATGAATTACAAAATGAAATTTGCACCACTTTGCAACTTTACACTACTTCAATTTGACACTTTTCCCATCAAGTAAAAACTAGACACCACAAGAAAATGACTCTGAGATAAAGAAAATCGAGAGAGGTTATTGTAGAGGGGCCGAACAAAATCTTGTAGGCTTAGATGGAGATTTCATAAGCATCACGGTTTCTGAGTAATAGCCCATCAAATTTTGCTTCCCTTTTGCACTTTGGACCCTTAAGGGATTGGTTCGGTTGAATGTAACTCAGAGCGATTCCGCATGTTTAGGTGTGAAATAGGACCATGCCTAGCATAAACATACCTATTCAGATGCTTTGGAATAGTTTGTTTGGTCACGCAAGTTGCAAAATAAAAGTTGCACCACTTTGCAACTTTGTATTGCTTGCATTTGACACTTTTTCCATCATGTGAAAATTTTCCGCCACTAGAACACCACTCTGAGATAGCCAAAACCAAGAGATGTTTTGTAGAGGGGCCCAACACAATCCTATAGGATTAGACGAAAAAAATTTAAGCGTCATGGTATCCAAGTAACATGTTGAAGTTTGCTTCCCTTTTGCACTTTGGACCCTTAATGGATCAATCTGGTTGAACGTAGCTCGGAGTGATTCCACGTGTTTGGGTGTGAAAGAGGACCATGCATAGTGTAAACATGCCTATTTGGACTTGTTGGAACAATCTGTTTGGTCACACGAGTTGCAGAACGAAAGTTGTACCACTTTGTAACTTTGCACTGCTTGCATTTGACATTTTTTCCATCAAATAAAAATTTGTCGCCACAGGAAAACCACTCCAAGATAGCTAAAACTAGGAGAGGTTTTTGTATAGGGGCCTAACGCGATCCTATAGGATCAAATTAGAAGTTTCTAAGCATCATGGTATCCGAGAAACAACATGTTGAAGTATGCAGCCATTTTGCACTTTGGACCCTTAAGAGATCAATTAGGTTGAACATAGCTTGGAGCGATTTCGCGTGTTTGGGTGTGAAAGAGGACCATGTCGAGTGTAAACATACCTATTCAGATGTATTGGAATAGTCTATTTGGTCACACAAGTTGCACTACTTGCATTTGACACTTTTTCCATCAAGTGAATATTCGCGGCCACGGGAAAATCACTTTGAGAGAGCTAAAACAGAGAGAGGTTTTTGTAGAGGGGACCAACATGATCCTATAGGATTAGACAATAATTTTCTAAGCATCACGGTATCTGATTAACAACATATTGAAGTTTGCAACTATTTTCACTTTAGACTCTTAAGGAATTGATCTGATTGAACATAGCTAGAAGAAATTCCATGTGTTTGGGACCATTCCTAGCATAAAAATACATATTCGAATGCATTGGAATAGGTCATTTGGTCACATGAGTTGAAGAATGAAAGTTGCACTACTTTGCAACTTTGCACTGCTTCCATTTGACACTTTTTCCATCAAGTGAAAATCTACCGCCATGGGAAAACCACTCTAAGATAGTCAAAACTAAGAGAGGTTTTTGTAGATGGACCCAATGCGATCCTATAGGATCATACAATGATTTTCTAAGCATCATGGTATCTGAGTAACAACATGCTGAAGTTTGCAGCCATTTTGCACTTTGGACTTTTAAGATATCGATCCGGTTGAATGTAGCTCGGAGTGATTTCGCATGTTTGGGTGCAAAAGAGGACCATGCCTAGCATAAACATACCTATCCAAACATGTTGGAATAGTCTGTTTGGTCACACAAGTTGCAGAACGAAAGGTGCACCACTTTGCAACTTTGCATTGCTTGCATTTGACACTTTTTCCATCAAGTGAAAATCCGCCACCATGGGAAAACCACTCTGAGATAGCCAAAACCGAGAGAGGTTTTTGTAGAGGGGCCCAACATGATCCTGTAGGATCAAATGAGAAATTTCTAAGCATCACAATATTCTGAAGTAACAACATGTTGAAGTTTGTAGTCATTTTGCACTTTGGACTCTTAAGGGATCGATACGGTCGAACGTAGCTCGAGCAATTCATGTTTGGGTGTGAAATAGGACCATTCCTAGCATAAAAATACTTTTTGGATGCGTTGGAAAAGTTTTTGGTCACACGAGTTGCCAACAAAAATTACACCACTTTGCAACTTTGCATTGCTTGCATTTGACACTTTTTCCATCAAGCGAAAATCCGCCGCCACGGGAAAACCACTCTGAAATAGTCAAAACTGAGAGAGGTTTTTGTAGAGGGGCCCAACATGATCCTGTAGGATTAGAAGAGAAGTTTCTAAGTGTCACGGTATCCGAGTAAAAGAATGTTGAAGTTTGTAGTCATTTTACACTTTGGACTCTTAAGGGATTGATCCAGTTGAACGTAGCTCAGAGCAATTCTGCGTGTTTGGGTGTGAAATAGGACCATGCCTAGTGTAAAAATACCTATTTATATGTGTTGGAATAGTCTATTTGGTCACATGAGTTGCAGAATGAAAGTTGGACCACTTTGCAACTTTGCACTACTTGCATTTGATTCTTTTTCCATCAAGTGAAAATTGGACACCATGGGAAAACCACTCTGAGATAGCAAAAACTGAGAGAGGTTTTTGTAGAGAGGTCCAATGTAATCTCGTAGGATTAGATAGAGATTTTGTAAGTGGTATGGTTTCCAAGTAATACCCCATCAAATATTGCTACCCTTGTGCACTTTGGACCCTTAAGGGATCGAGTCGGTTGAACATAGCTCAGAGTGATCCCACATATTTGGGTGCAAAAGAGGACAATACCTAGCATAAATGTACCATGTACTTAGAAGAAGATCAATAAAATTCATTGTTTCCTTGCAGTTTTCTATATTTTTACTAGAAATCTGATGTTTCCTTGAACTGTACCGTTCCGCATAGGGTGATTGTGTTCTCTTTTTCAATCTCTTTGTGTTTCCATAGACCCAATACATATTTAGAAACCCATTTTGATGTTAGGGTGCTTATTTGGTGAAAGGGAAGAAGTTTTATGGGGTTTGTGTTGCTGCCCCTGTATATTTTGATGGAAAAAGGCATGAAAAATGAGGTTTCACCCTAGGTTCTGATAAAATATTGCATGTAGAGGTTGGGTGATTGTCTTTTGAGTTTGTGCAGGTGATTTTAAGAAGGTCTGAGGTAGTGGCATGTTCTGGTAAGGTGTGGAACCATTCCTTTCAATAAACCCTCCTCATACTAGCATAAAATAAGGGTTTTGTGGTTTGGTATGGTGGATTGAGTTTCTCCTAAGAAAAATTGTGGATTTGAGGGTTTCGATACATGAGAATTGCTGCCCCAACAACTTCAGAGGGTTGTTGAATGTGTAAAGGTATGTTCCTTTGTAAATTAGGCCTATTTAGCCTAATGAGGACAGCGAAGGTCATTTTTGATGCACATGTTCCAACAAAGTCACTATCGATTTTGAAGTATGTGTTGCAACTCAATAATGGATATCTAGATCAGTCATTTTTTTGTGAAGTTATTTGAGAATTTTGTGAGAAAAGGTCTAAAACTAGGGTTTGTTGACCTACTAGACAAGGCAGAGTGAAGGGTTAAAATTGAAGAGATAGAGAGTTGTTGGTTGAAACTTTGTTTGAAACTCATTCATTTGATTTTTGTGAAGATTGACACCCCTTTCTTACTGATGAAAGAGCATCTACCAAGATTCATGGTGCAGGAGCACCATTGGTGCAAAATTGTCAACTTGAGTTCATAAGGTCTAGACTGTAGGTTGTTGAAGAATTTTGTTTAAAATAAGGTCTTAGAGAAAATTTTATTATGTATTTAGTCATTTTTGAGTCATTTTAGGTGTTTTAGGGGATACTTGGCTTGACATTTGCAAAAATTGCATTTGTGCCAAAGTTGTCAAGAAATAAAGTGTAAAGTTGTTTTTTGAGGGAATAGGAACAGTTAAGGAGTTCAAAAGGCAGATAGATCTATTGGAAAAGTTTAGTTTGAAGTAGAAACATTATAATTATATTGTAAAGACTCGGTGAGAGGGGGATCTTGAATATTTGAAGCAATAAAAGTTGATTAGCACTATTTTTTATCAGATTTTCTGTATTTTTCCATTCTTGGCGGACTTGTATGATCTTGTATAGGGGTGTTTTGAATTGAAAAATGTGGAAATATCTTATAGTATGTGTTAACTTGCATTTTTAGAATTTTTGAGAGTCTTATTTTCAATTTGTGGAGTTTTATCTCAGATTTTCTTAATCTGCCCTATTAACCTTGTTTTTGGGGTGTTCAAAGTCACATAAATGTAAATTTTTCCCATTCCACCCCTGTGACTACTATGATTGGTGGAATGAGATTTTTTTAGTTTGGAATAGGTGGTTTCAATCTTTTTTGTGAAGGGGGGGTCTGATATTGCATTGGGTGTGATGCCCTAATGTGAAAATATGAGTTTTCCTCATGAAAAGTGGAGGTTTTGGTGGGCCAAAGTGAGTTTTGTGGGAAGGAAGAATTATTTCATATTTGATTAAGCTTTTGCAAACCAATTCAAACTTGTTTGAAGAGGTTTTGTGTTTTGGGTAGATTGGGAAGTGACTTTTTCAATAAACCCTTAGGGTTTTGGCTAAAAAGTAGGGCTTTATGGATTATCCTTTGTACGGTGTTATGTTAGAGTTTTGATTGTGGTTTTGGAGGTTCTAACACATTTAAATTACTTCCCCAAGGTTTTTTAGGGTTTGGATAAGTTTCAAGTATAGTTCCTTTGGAAAAAGAGGCTAATTAGAAGCCTAAAACGGTGAAAAGGTAAAATTTGAGTGCTCTAGTTTGAAGTGATCATAGGTGGATTTTGAGTATGTCAATTATTTTTCAAATGGTTCCATGAAGAGATTCATGTCATGGACTGATGAGGTGTTATTGAGATAAGTTACCCGATTGAGTTGATTCCCAGTGCTACAAGGGAAAAGAGTGATTTTGAAGAAATGATGAAATTGTGAAGAGTTTATGGCCTGACAGTTGTGTTTGTAGATTGGAATTGTGACTTTGTGTGTTGCAGGACTTCCCCTATTGCATCAATCCACAAACCATCATATTGACTGTATCACATGACCTTTTACATACATTTTACATTTCAAAATTCAATTTTTACATTTGAAAACTAATCAACAATCAAAGTATAAGGTGCTATACAATCCGCAAAAGCTTGAAACAAAAAAAGGAAAAATGTTGCAAATACAGAAAACATCATCCTTTATTTACTAATTTTTCAATTGTGCAACTAATGCAAGTTTTGCATTTTTACACCAAATAACATCTTTTGTGCAATATCACTTCTCTAATCACCTACTGACCTCTTTAAGACTTTGAATACATTACATATGACCTTCACATGACCTTTTTCACATTGTTTACATTTCAAAATTCAAATTTTGCAAATTTTCCTATTGAAGGAATTTACAGAACAAGGTGCTACTACACCAAACATGAACTCCAAAATTACAATATTTGAGTAAATCTCATTACAATGCCTTAGGAACTTCGTTCTCATAGATCTTTTACAATGTCACTCATACATTTGAAATTCTCTTTAAATTTCTACATCATAGGTGCTCATTATGAGGTTAACTTCAATTGAGTAACTTGAGATTCCCTCACTAAGCTTCACACGATCTTTTATAATGGCTTCAAATCAAAATTCAGATTTCTTAAGATCATCAAAATAAGGATGTTGCATTGCTTTTTTGGCTAAGATTCTCTTTGATGGATCATAAATTAGCATATTCTGCAATGAAAGACCAATCAATTTTTTGTAGTTTACTTACAAATATGCAAAGTAAAAGAGAAAAAGAAAGATCATCCAAAATGGAAATGAAATGAAAATAGATGGAAGGCACTTACAGATAGGCATGCCAGTCTCTCAACTTAGTCACTCCTGGCCATAAATCTTCACTGCGAGTTCCAAGATACCTATTGCACACAACACCTCTCATGAATAGAGTAAGTTGAAATTTGAGATGCTCTTATAATGTCTACTTTATAGCTGCTCATGATAAGGTTAACTTCAAATGAATAACTTGAAATTCCCTCACCAAGCTTTGCACACGCTTTTGTAATGGATTAAAATCATGATTGAGATTTGTCAAGATCATCAAAATAAGGATGTTACATTGCTTTTCTAGTTGACATTCTCTTGGATGGCTCATAAATCTACATTTTCTGCAAGGAGACACCAATCAATTTGTAGTAGGTTACTTACAAATAGGCAAAGTAAAAAAATATGATAGCATTTCCATCAAACAAATTAATGTGCATACAAGTATAAATTAATAAGAATTGATGTGCATACTTACAAATTAATCCAACGAACCATCTGAGTCCGCTCTACTCTTTATTGTGTCAAGTATTGCTTCGTGGTCAAACTCATAGACCTTCCACAAGACCTTGTTCAAATGTCTACCTCCATATTTGGTCAAACGAACATTGGATTCCACAACAAGGTTTGAGTAATGAAGAATATTACAATGCGTGTCAAAGTCTTGAAACACTCCTATGTGGATACCTTCTAAACCACGTTCCAGTAACAACAACCAAGCCTGTAGGGTATTCGATGTTTTCTCCATCTATAACTGGGGCCTCCAATTTATTTTTGGCCTCAACACAATGACACAAGTAATAGTCTTTTCCCTCTTCATTGTTTTCATCTATAATAACTACATAAACTTTCCCTGCATTGATATGTGTAGCAAATCTCTTGAAATTAGTCAACATTACGAATACACTACAAATTAATATAACAATATAGAATTTTAAAAAATAAGCAAGCAAATATATTACCTGGTTGAACTAGATCTGATACGTGTTCAAATTCGACTGATGATTCCATCTATGTTACTTCCAATGTCGTATGAGGGTGACACATTTGAAGTGGGATGAGATAACTTGTCAACCATTTGTCAACCCACTCCCCTGAATCACAATCATCCCAGGCTTGCATTGTACATGAAGAAAAAAACCATGCCATCTTTCATGTATCAATACTCCATGAACCTACATTTGAGCTAAGGAAAGAGTGCATTTCACTTGATCCTATTAATGTACAACAATCCTCATATGGTGCAATGTTAGTATCATCCATCAACCAAAAATACCTACAAACTAAAGATTTACCTGCATTTCCTGGACCCATCAAAGCATTACACCACTCAACAATTGATCTTGCATCTGTCAACTTTGCACTATCTTTATACTTTAACTCTTCTCGTGCTAATGCTCTTTTCACACATGCTCTTGCACTATCATGCTCCCCCTTTCCATGCCTGGCCTCACAAAATTTCCACATATGTTGTACACCTATAATGACATGCATCCTACTCAACTAGTAGAACATGTGCAAGTTCTTGAATTGTGTTGCACAGTTATCTGATCATATGTTATGCCCCTTTGAGCCAAATCATTGTACAACATCTAGAAGCAACCTTGCATGAACTATGGAGAATGTGTACGATCATCACTAATATAAAAGTGATACTCCCTCAATACCTTCCTTTGGTTCTTTGTACTATCAATTGCATGAATGAATGCTATTTGCACAAATATCGAAACTTGTGTAGAGTTGCAATACTGTGACTGCACCTCACATTGTGGTTGTAGAGTGTAGTTCTCTACAAATTCAATCATTGAGACTATGATGCCAACTAGAAAGGTTTCCTTGCATAGCTTGAATTGTCTTCCCAGCCAACGGGCTCTATGGGTATTCCTTGCATACTCATACACTATATTGTCACGAAACATGGAATAAACTGATACACTAGAATCTTCTGAACAACCAAATCACACCTTTTTGCTTGAGATCCATCTTTTGTAGTGTATGCCACTGTTTTATACTTCCCGAACTCTACTAGTTTATGTCCCACCTCATCTATGCTTTTCATATGTTGAGATATTGGCATACATTGCAAGCCACTACAACGCTCGCATGAACCATCCAAGCATGTTGTCTTGTAGAATATTTTTCCATCCTCTATTTCACTTTTTTTTTTTGATAAGAACTCTCTTGAAGATTTTGGTGGGGCTTCTATGCCACAATCCTGCAAAACATTGTTAGTATGCAAATCACAACATATAGAATGACAAACATCATAATGGTTAGAGAATTCAATATGCAATCTACAATAACAAGTAGTGTATGTGTGATTTATCTTGACATAAAAAGGTTTAAGCATTTCAAAAAATATTTGACAAATACTAATTTGAGGATAATCCATTTGAAATTTATGAAAAAATTGGGTTTGATTCATATCCAAAAAATGCTTTGGATGTGGCTCATGGTTTCGACTACCGATTCTCCTTCTTACCACATCCCTTTGATTCAAAGATGGCCTTGTGTTATTCTTCCAATACTCTTGAATTAGTGTTCTCAATGCTTCAAAAAAAAAATTATCTTTTTGTGGCAGTCTCCCCGAGAATGCCCATAATTCATTTGAATCGGTGCCCTCAATTCTTTTCCACCTTTGAATGGCTTTTGATAAAGTTTTTCTACTAATTCTCATTTGTTCACTCATCTTTCTAATGATACGAGCTCTCTTTGTTTGACTACTTACCAAAGTCGATGTAATGACACGTTGTGTGACATTACTATCCTTTAAGCGTGAGGTCTTACCCACACTCTCATATGCATCCATTAGATTATTCACAATAGTGTTTTCACTCGATGCATTGGATGTTCTCAACCCAAGAGTCTTCATGATGTCTCTATACTTTATACCCCGCATCATTTCGACAAATAGTTGGCATCTTGCGGTCTCATTTAACCTTTCAAAGTAGAATTTCCAAATCTTATCAGCATATCTTCTACAAGTGTGTGCTGGAATCTTACCTTCCATGTGCTACAAAATATCCTCATCAATATTAATCAAATACTTTGGCTTTCTACGCAAAATTATAGGTGGTTTTCTCCTAGATGCATACATCTCAACATTAGGAATTTCATCAATATTTAATTGAGGTGAGCTAGATTGTGTACATTCGATCGATGGTGGAGTAGAAGACATACCTTGAGGTTCTCGTGGGGATGATGGCATACCTTCTTTGTCAAATCCGAGTGATGTACTCTCAACTTGAGATGTGCTAGATGGTATCCAACCATATTCACTTGCAATAGATGGTGTCCCTCCATATTCACTTGCGGTAGTTGGTGTCCCTCCATATTCGCTTGTGCTTAATGGTGTCCCTTCGTATTCTCTTTTTGTGGAGGGTGTGTCTCCAACTACGGTATCTAAATTTGTCTTAGCACGATGCTTTCGCATTCGTGCCCTTTGTGATGCCAAATCTTGTTCTCTTTTTGATGGTTGAGGCTCCTCTTTAGTTGGCTTATTTTTTTAAATAGTACCCAATTTCTTCTTTTCACAATATTCCCTCAACCGGTCTCTCTCCTTTGCTTTGAAGGTTTCATACTCTTCGTCTATTAGTTTATTCCTTATTCGTTTCTTCGGCATGGTGGATAATTTTACCTATAGCATGGTAATGAGATGAATAGTATTTCCTAAATTATTTTTCCATTCAAATAAATGAAATTGGGATGTCTAATAGTGCATTGGGTGTGAAGCCCTAAAGGTGAAATTTGAGTTTTCCTTGGAAAATTGAAGGTTTTGGTATGTCAATTTGAGTTTTATGAATTGGAAGCATTATGTTATGATTTTTTTAGCATGTGCAGGTGTAAAAATCCTTGTTGGAATAGTTGGTAAGTTTGCAAAAGAGTGGGAGAGGCGTTTTTCAATAAACTCCTAAGGTTTAGGCTAAAAGGTAGGGTTTTGTGGATTACCCTTTGTACGATGGTATGTCTAAGATTTGATTATGTATTTTGAGGTTTTGACACGTTTAAATTATTTCCCCAAGGTTTGATAGGGTTTGATTGAGTTTCAATCATAGTTGCTTTGGAAAAAGAGGCTAATTAGAAGCCTAAAACGGTGAAAAAGTGAAATTTGAGTGCTTTGGTCTAAACTGACCATAGGTGGATTTTGAGTATGTCAAATTTTGTCCAAATGGGTTCCTAAAAAGGTTAATTTCATGGTCTGATGAGGTTTCATTGAGAAGAGTTACCCGATTGAGTTGATTCCCAATGGAGCATTGGCAAGCTAGCTCGCTCACTAGCTTGCCAATGCGGTAGGGTTGAGAAGGTAGTGGCAGCATATGCATCATAGAAATGGGGTTTCATGGTGATGAAAATAGGGTTGAGAAGGTAGGGGCAGTGTATGCCTCATAGAAATGAGGTGCCATGGTGATGTACCCCATTTCTATGAGGCATGCATTTCCCCTACCTTCTCAACCCTACGTACATCACTGTGGCACCCCATTTCTATGAGGCATACACTGCCCCTACCTTCTCAACCCTACCATCATTGTGGCACCCCATTTCTATGAGGCATGCGCTACCCCTACCTTCTCAACCCTACCGCATTGGAAAGCTAGTGGCACCCCATTTCTATGAGGCATACACTACCCCTACCTTCTCAACCCTATGTACATCACTATGGCACCCCATTTCTATGAGGCATATGCTTCCCTTACCTTCTCAACCCTACCGCATTGGAAAGCTAGTGGCACCCCATTTCTATGAGGCATACACTGTGCCTACCTTCTCAACCCTACCGCATTGGAAAGCTATTGAGTACATCAACGTGGCACCCCATTTCTATGAAGCGTACGCTGCCCCTACCTTCTCAACCCTACTACATTGGCAAGCTGGTGGAGTGTTGGCAAGCTAGCTCACTCACTAGCTTGCCAATGCGGTAGGGTTGAGAAGGTAGGGGAAGCATACATCACTGTGACACCCCATTTCTATGAAGCATACGCTGCCCCTACCATGTCAACCATTTCTGAGACCAGCCTGAACACACAATTTTAAGGTTTGAAAGTCATTTAAAATGGTGTTTTGACCTATTCCTATCACTTTTATAACTCTAACTCAAGGAATGGATCTGCAACATCACTAAAAAGGTGTGGGAATGTTGAGTGTGTGCAGGGGAGGTCAAGAGTTGAGTTGGGAATGAAGCCCTAGAGTGAAATTTGGTGTTTTCCATGTGAATTTGAGAGGTTTTGACATGCTAAAGTGAGTATTGTGCTAGGGAAGCATTGTTTCTTGTTGAATTGAGTTTGTGCAGGCTATTTTAGACCTGTTTTAGGTGGTGGCATGTTTTGATAAGGTTGGGAAGTGTGTTTTCCAATAAGCCCTAGGTTATTTGGCTTAAAAAGAGGGTTTTTGGTTTTGGCATCTTGGTGGATGAATTTCTAAGAACTAATTGTGAATTATTTGGTTTGAATACATATAAATTGCTGCCCACATGTGTTTGGAGGTTTTGTTCAAGTTTCAAGATAAGTTTCTTTGCTAAAGGCCTAGTTGGTGTAGAAACCCTGATTTGAGAAAGTTGTTACAAAGTAACCAATAGTGGTTTGATGACATGTGATTGTGTACCCTGAAGGGTCCTTGAAATGGTTCAAGTCTTTATCTGAAAGAATCTTATCCAGAAGAAATACCTGATTGAATGAGTTGGCAATGGTACAAGGAAGAGTGTTGATTTGGTGAAAAGTGAAGAGTTTTGAGAATTGTGACTTGTGAATTATTGTTGTTGTTGGTTGATTTTTTGTGTTCAGTTGTGTTGTAGGACCTCCCATGGTTGCATCACAATTCAAATGCTTTGTTCATGCTTCCATTTTGAGCCATGATTGCAAGATAGGTTGCACCTTTCCCCATGTTGCTAACTTAGCCTTCAATAAAGAGTCTTCTAACAGTGGAGAGAAGGGTTAGAATCCCTTGTAGGTAGACTAATCAAGGAAACATTTAAAATATATCACAAATAAAAGTGATGAGGTAGGTTTAGTGATGAGGTAAATTCAGAAATAGAGATGAAAAATAAAATAGTTTCTAAGATCTATCAATATGGGAGGAGTATATTCCTTTTTTTTAGAGAGATGTATGGAAAATTTGGTAGAATAGACAAGGCAATGAGTTGCTTGGTATAATTGTTTGACAAAATACCTCAATGAAAGCTTTGGAGAGTGGTATGCACTTCCATAATAAATGATTGAGAAATGATGTTTTATTTTACTTCCTTAAAACGTATGTCATATATATGTGTATACAAAATGTGGAAGCATACACAGGGTAAGTCAATTGTTAAATAAAAAAATTCCTCAAAGAGATGTGGTTTAAAAATGTAATTGGCAAGTGTATAGAATTGTGTAATTTAAAATGTGCATTGACAACCTAAGGTTATAATGACAAACAAACAATGATCAACATGGAATATGCAAAATAACAAAAATGAAATCAAGCCATAATAGAATGAAAGAAAATGTGTAAAGACTTCACATACCTAAAAAACCAGAGTTTCAAATGGAGGAGTTCAACCCAATTATGTAGCCTTAGCTTCTTCTTTCTTCAAACTCCTCAACAATTTAACTTTTGTACAAGCTTGTTCTCCTCCAAACTTCAATTGTGCATTAGTTTTCAATGGGATTCAAACTTGAATTGATATTATGTCTTTCAACGTGAAAACT
>VDFB02091038.1:0-21787 GCA_007258455.2 Sequoia sempervirens
TTAGATCATATATGCTTGATACAAAACCTAGTGACTTTAAAAAAAAAAATTCAACCATTTTGCTTAAATTCCTTTAAATCATCTATTTCCAATTGCAGTTTTATGTTGGGCATGAAATTATTTTAAGTTCACTTGAATATTTGATTTCATTTGTTGAATCTTAGATCATATATATGCAATTTACAAAACCTAGTGACTTTTAAAAAGTTCACATTTTTCCTAAATTCGTTTAAATCATCTATTCCAATGGAATTTTTATGTTTGAGATGGAATTGTTAAGTTCACTTTCAAATCTTCAATTTCATTTGTTCAACTCCACTTATATGCTAGATCATATATATATGCAATTTACAAAACCTAGTTTATGTTCCAATTTTGCATAAATTTATGTTCCATGTGGAATTATTAATTTCAAGAATCTCTCATTTCATTTGTTCAACTCCACAAGTATAACTTGCATCATATGGAATTTACAAAACATCTAGTACAACTTTAAAAAATCATTTTTCCTAGGGTTGCAAAGATGATTTAAGGAATTTATAAGCAAAATGCATTTTTAAAGTTGTACTAGATGTTTTGTAAATTGCATATGATGCACTCTATACTTGTGGAGTTGAACAAATGAAATGAAATATTCTTGAACTTAATAATTCCATGGAACATAAATTTAAATGCAAAATTGGAACATAAACTAGGTTTTGTAAATTGCATATATACGATCTAGCTCATATAAGTGGAGTTGAAAAAATGAAATTGAAGATTTGAAAGTGAACTTAAAAATTCCATGTCAAACATAAAAATACAATTGGAATGGATGATTTAAAGGAATTTAGGTAAAATGTGAACTTTTTAAAAGTCACTAGGTTTTGTAAATTGCATATATATATGATCTAAGATTCAACAAATCAAACCAGTTACATTAGTATTTAACTACCCTATGACATGGTGGTTGTGTTATTTTACTCTATAAATATATATTGTGTGTGAGTGTTCATGTTTGAAGTCTTCTTTTGGTTCCCTAGTCACATGGGTAAACACTAGTAGCTATGTTGAATACCATATGAAGTGAATTTATGTTGGGATCATGTGGTTTTAGAAGGTTTTGAAAGGTTTTTTCTAGTAGGTTCTTAAATATGATTCAAGTGTTGGTATGCTCTTTATTAGTATAATTTTTTTATACTTTTTCTTATTGAGCATTGTAATTTCTTTTCTTTCATTTAGAGTAGCAACCATGATTTTCTATAACCTTTGGTACATGTTACTTACGTGTATCATTTTGTGAATGTTCTTGTATGGGTTCTCTTGGATTGGTATTTCTTGTTCACCTTGGTGCATTGGAATATTCATTGTAGTGAATCACAGTGATGGTGTTTGGGGTGCTTAAGATAGCTATATTTTGGAATCAATAGTTGTTTACCATTTATAGCTTGATACCACATGTAATGGGATCATTGGTAATTATGTGGATTGATCAATTTTTAATATATAGTTGTCATGGGAAGATCTAGATACTTATATTATGTGCATAGCGAGATTTTATCAATTTCCAATTGCATAAATGTTCTATGGAATTCTTAAGTTCAAGAATAGATTTCATTTCATTTACATTCAACTCCACTTATAGCTCATCATCTAGATCACTTTCTTTTCATGCACAATCAAATTCATGTGTATTAGATTATATGGAATTCTTAAGTTCACTTGAATAGATCTGATTTCATTTACATTCAACTGGACACAAGTATAACTCATCATCTAGTTTGAATTCTTTGCATGCACATTCAAATTCATGTATATTAGATTATATGGAATTCTTAAGTTCATATAGCATCATATATGCACAATTTACATTTAACCTAGAGTGACTTTAAAAATGAACATTTAGAGCTAAGAATTCCTTATCATCTTTTCCAATTGCATTTAAATATGTTCCACTTAAATAGCATTGAATCTCTTAGTGCAATTGACCTAGAACTTACATATTTGCATTCAAATTATTTCTATTTCTTGACCTATTTAAAGAAAAATTCATTTCTATAATTAATTGTACATCCATCTTTTTAAATTTACAAATAGCAATCATTGGATAGTCCAACATTTTTATTTCACAATGTAAATAGATGTACAACAAGTGTTCAAACCATAATAAATTTAAATAAAGGTACAAACTTGCTAAATAAATAAAACCATAATAATGCACGATGTAAATAAATGTAACAAGTGTTCAAACTATAATAATATGTATAACAAACCTGTTCAAACCGTAGTAATGTATGAATGTGATGTAAATCATAAAAATTATCTCTAGCATAATAATTTGATTTCAAACCATAATACTATAAAACATGCAAAACATCTCAAAGAGAGGGATATCTAGTATGAATAGAATCATCAGATCTCTATCCCAATCTCTTCCTCGATCCATGTCATGATCCTCTCCTGATCCAATATGTGTGGATCCATGTCCTGATCTAAGCTCTCTCGATCCATGTCCTAAGCCGTGTCCCAAGCTTTGCACAAGTTCAAGTACACACACACAATTTAATTTTTAATACATGTATAAATGTGTACATATATGTAAAATTATCTAAAACTTACAATGTACAAGTTCAATGTGTTCAAACTTACATAAAGTAATTTAATTTTTATTATTTAAATGTACCTCAGCTATATATTGCATGGGATCGCCATCATGCACCAAATTTCCAAACTCTGACAAATCACCATACTGCTAAAAATTTTCAAATACACGATTTCAATTGGGAGTTAAAGAACTAGACTTTAAAATAAATTATATTTGTACACAAATTTTTAGAACGCAATTATATATATATAAATTATTCAAGTACCTATCATGCCTCCTCGACAACTCTACCAATTTCAATAGGATCATGAGAATGCAAAGACACCGCAAGGGGATTTGTAGCTAGTACAATTAGTACCAAAAAGAAGTTGACTATATGTGCCATGTACAAGATCAGGTGCCGCAATAATCTTAGCATGATCTGTAACATCATGAGAACCTAGAAAAGATAAAGGATCGATAGAAACATGATGCATATGGGATCCTATAGGTTGTTGTGGAATATCCTTTGAAGTTGCTACCTTGTGGCTCATATGTGTACCAGGATATTATTGTCTAATAAATCCCTATACCTGGTCAAGAGGGATCCCATGGTCCTCACCGATGACATGATAAGTTGCTAGTAAATCCAAAACTAAGACTCTACACATATTGCATAGAGTCATGTGGCTCATATGCTCAACATCTAAAGGATTAGGTAGATCAGCACAAATAAACAGATCATAAGATGTAGTTGTAGTCTAAGTGGTAGGAAGGTTGATTTGTGGGCGTAATAAGTATCTACCAACTCGATTAGATGACATTTGATCGATTTATGTCGTAATAGAGACAATGTTATCAAAAATTTGGGATTGAGTGGAGAATGTTGCTAAATTCCCTTGCTGCTACCAATTCCAAATGTTTTGGTAAAACCAAAAGGTTTGGGCCAACTAATGCCCTCTTGTTCATGAGCGGTGTAAAATCTAGACATCTAAACTCTTGTTTGTCAGAAAAATGGTCTTTACCTTGGCCAACATGCTCATGATAAGATGTGTAGTCCACATCTATCTGTAAATGAAACTTTGCATATAAATGTTGGACAAAATATTGTGGCAGCTCCTCATTGTGAGGCCATCTATGATAAGCTTCCAACCATCTTAGGTATATGAATGGTGCAACAAGAGGATCTACACACCTCGTAACCATATATCCTCTAATTCTATTTTTTCCTCTATAAAAAGGGAACATGGTAAACACATTTTTTTGTGAAACTAGTTTTCCAACTTCTCTCTATTTCTATGTTCCAATAACACTCCTGGAAAGAGACAAATAAAACTGCTCAATGTTGATATCATCATAAGGATTGAATGATCAAATTGTCCCAATCATTCATAAAATCTTGTCTCTAATTGTGACTAATCTATCTTGATTAGCCAAATTAAGGGAGTTTTTAATTTTTTGATCTAAACATCTTAGAGCATTTTCTAATCTAGCAATACTCTCTTGATATAAATATGATCTAACTTGAGCATGTTGCATAGAATGAGGGGAATGGTGAGATCCCTCATTGTCCATGATATAAATATGTATATAAGTAAAGAGAGATCGCATATCATAAAAACAAATTATACATGATATTAAACAAATTTATCAAATTTTAGAACTAAAACATATATTTAAATTCAAAATGAACATTTCAATTTTCAAAGCTAAAACATTTGAAATACAATCTTTTATATCTAATGATAGTTCAAGTTATAGATATATGTTCAATAGTTCTACCTCTACAACTTAGATAACATAAGAAATTTGACAACCTAAAGATGTGTGTGTATATATGTATGTGTACATCTATGTGTATATATATACATATGTATTTATATGTATGTATGTCTATGTACATACATGTACATGACATATGTATGCATATAAGATATGTATAAATATATGTATGTACATGTACATATACATGCATATATTTATACACACATACATACATATGTGACATATACATGTATGTATGTACACATATGTACACACATACATTTATATATATTAAACGATGTATACATATGCATACACGCATACATGTATATATAATACATACATACATATGGATATGAACATACATACATATACATATATAAACATACATACATGTGTACACATATGTACATATATACATACACACATACATTGCATGCATACATCCATACACACATACACACATATATGCATACATGTACATACACGTATTACATGCATATATATACATACACACATACACATTATATATGCATACATATTAAATATGTATACATACATATACACATACACATATATATGCATACATACATGCACACATTTACACATATATGTACATACATGCATTACACACATGCACATATGTATACATACATACATACACACACATGCATACATGTACATATACATATAATGTATATGTATACTCATATATACACACATGCACACATACATTACATACATATACATATTACAAACACATACACAAATTTACATATTTATTTGACCACTACAGATTAACACTTGACAAGGCATAGATTTTAGGGTTAAGCATATGATGTTAATCTAGAAGAATTTGTAATGACTAAAGATGACCTTGGCAGATGATGGTTAGAGTTAATTTTAGGGTTAAGGTTAAAGTTCAAATAGGGTTAGATGAATGGGACATAGGGTATATTTTAAGGTTTAGTAGATGATGTTGATCTAGAAGAATTTGTTAGACTATTTCATATCTTTTTATTTTATGGTTTAGCATATGATCTTAATCTAGAAGAATTTGCTAGACTACATATTTTTTTATTTTAGGGTTTATCATATGATGCTAATCTAAAAGAATTTGTAATGACTAAAGATGACCTTAGCAGATGATGGTTAGAGTTAATTTTAGGGTTAAGGTTAAAGTTCAAATAGGGTTAGATGAATGGGACAAGAGGTAGATTTTAGTGTTTACAAGATGATGTTAATCTAGAATAATTTGTTAGACTACTTCATATCTAGAAGAATTTTTAATGACTAAAGATGACCTTAGCAGATGATGTTAATCTAGAAGAATTTTCTAGACTACTTCATATCTTTTCCAATAAAAACAACCTTTGTAAGTTATTGTTCAAATTGGTGTTAATTTGTTTATTTGTGGTTAGCTTTGTAATAGCTCAAGATCTTGAATGGAAATTTTGAAGAATTTAATTTTAGAAGAAAAATATCACACTTGCTACTGTTAGATTATTTTAATCCTTGAAATTAAAATAGCCTAAAGCATTGTAAATAGGGTTTATGATAGGCACCAAACCTTAAGATTTATCAAAAGTGTTTGAGTCCATATACATAAGCTTTTAGAAGGGAATTATTTTGGTGAAAAGCTTGTATATTCCTATCTAAATCAAGTTGTTAGGGCTTTATTTCTTGTCATTTAAGGTTTTCTACCATCACTCAGGTATGTGCAGGATCATGATGGGCCAAAAAGTGGTGTTAAGTAAGTGATATGATGGCCCATGTGGTTTATGACTTTTTTTACCCAAAATTGATGAAACAAAAAGGGTTTTTAAAGAGATTCTCAGCTTTCCACCAATATAAATTATGCTTTACTTTGAATTTAATAAATAATTATTATTCATTTTCTATTTGAATTATGACTAAAGTCCTGATTGATAAGCTGATTGAAAAAATCTATAGCTTTCAAATGGTGTAACATTTTTTGAATCCTAAATATGCATCACACTCTATGCTTCGTATACTATAAGATTTTAAAAAAAAAATGAATTTCATGAAGTTTTTACCAAGTTAAGGTGGTCAGACATACGAGTTTTTATATTTTTTTAAAGTTGTAATAAAAAAATCATAATTAATTATTTACTTGGAAAAAAATTATAAAAAATATGCATCACATCGGGACATGAATCCTCTACTTATATCTAAAATATTATAAAAAATATTATCATTTTATTGTGGTTAGGGTGGTCAGACAGACACCTACTTCTTATTTTTTCCCTGAAATTTAAGTACTACTATATTGAAATTTTAAATTTCACCAAATAGATTTTTATTTTTTTAAATAAACCTAGTAGTTTATAAACTACATTCAATTTTCTACCAATTCTATTCTTACATATTTTTGAAATAATATAGATAACTTATTCAAATTTTTATGCCAAGTTGTCTAACTCTGATTATTTTGAATTTTTTGCCACTTAAGGGCATGTTTTTTCCATGATGATCTTGCGCATACCCACTCACAAAAGGTAACTAATATCATTTTGAGGAGATAAAACATAATGGTGTTTTTAATGAAAAAAAAAGTTAGCATTCAAATATTTGAGGTCTATGCAAGATGATATTAGGGAGATAATACTAAAAAAGGAGTTTCATGGAAAATGGGCAAGGAGCATTGTCTATTTTATATATGACATTGATCCTAGGATGGGCAACTGACAATAAAGAACAATTTAGTAATTTTTCTTGAAAGAAGGATGAATATGGTCTATGTATGTGTATGCAGGACTCATGAAGGTAGGTTTGAAGCAATAAAACAGGGTATTCCTTGAGGAGAGTACATAGAATTTAATCAAAAGATAAAAGGATGCAACTTAGTATGAGTAGCTTCAAATCCTTTTTCATTCAATATTAATGAAGGTGATGCCACTGAGTTGTTTGAAGTAATAGTAAAGAATGATGCAATGTTCTTTAACTCTTCAACCCTAGCAAGGTAATGTCAGGCAAATGTTTACATTTTTTGAAAGCTACTGTGAATAGTCAATCTTAAATGCACCATTGGTAGGTTTGAGTGATAGCAAGTGCAAGGGAGTTCATTGGTCAAGTGCTAATATCTAATAAAACACTAAAAAAAAAGACTTTAGCTAATGCATCAATTGTTCTAGGTTTAAGAACTATTATGCCAAAAAAGCATGATCTATGATGTTTTGATAAAATGTAAAGAGGAAAGACATGAACAAAATGAATCTGTTGAAAGGTTTGAAAGATTTTTTTAGAGAAAATATAAAATTTTGATAGTTTTTAGAACTTAAACCATAGTTGTTCATTCGCTGCCCACATTGTATGGAACTTATAAACTAGGCGTGAACATCATAAGGCATAAAATTCAAAAATAATAGATATTAACATAGCTTGAAAACACCCTAGGTTGATATGCATGAATATAGTAGGATCCTGGATGGGATATGCAGTCTGTTGGATAAAGAATAATACTATACTCAATTCTACTTATCTCCAACAAATCCTTTAACTACAATCTAAGAAGACCACCACTGCCAATCTCCAGGGTCATGTGGTCATTGAGTAGATAGGAAACTTGGTTTCATAGGGTAACTCTCATAGTGACTATCACCAACACTATATCCTAACTAAAAACCTCTAGAAATGAGAGTCTATTTCTAAATACCCACTACAAAGTTCTAAAATGGGCGGTTCTCATAGTAGGGTGGATGAGCCAGAGATCTCAAGTTGAAGGTATGGAAGAAATAGTTCCTCTATTGGTTCTAAATCTAGCAACCACAGATTGAATCTTGTGGCCTCCGAGCTGGGTGCAAGGCTCATCACTTTCTCTAGACAATACCCAAGTAGGTAGTAGTTCCCAATGGGTTTTCTAACACACTTGACATATACCTCTACCATCTATAGTGTTTGGCCTCTAAATGGTTGGTGCTAGTAGTGACAAGTCTAAAGGGTATGAGCATGCTGCAAAAGTTAAACAAAATCAATAATAACAAGCACACTCATTTTTCTTCGTTCAAATCATTTCCTCTGATTTTAAACATTCTTAATAAATTTTGCATAAGAACTATGCAATACAAAGCTGACTTGATACAAAAATATATAATGTGAAGCAATGACAATCATTTATCTTCATTAATAATTAGTGGTTGATGGTTCAAGAACATTGTCAATAGTCCTTATGACTGTCATAAAGGGCAATCACTTAGACAAGAAAGTAAATCATGCTAAAAGATAGCTAGAAGAGGCATTGAAAGGGTTACATATATCAACCACATGCATGTTGCCATGTTTGTAAAAGAAAATCTCACTATATCTTGTCCATGGGCATTTTGTAGAGCAACAAATGGCATTGGGAAGAAGATTGGAGCAAACAACAAACAAGAACAAACTTGGGCAATCGACTCTATAAATATTGTCACTAGAAAACCCTAGCTCGGTCGATAGTCGCTCGCCCAAAATGCTTTTGCTCAAACAAGCAAAATGGTTAGGCCCTTTTCTAAAAAAATTATTCTCGTAGTTTCAGTCAGAAGGTATTCGGTTGATAGGGTTTTGGCAAAAACCACATCACAATGACATGGTGCCAACATGGCAGTACTTTTAAGTCGGGTGTGGTTCGACTAAAACTCTATCGGCCAAATACCATCTAGTCGGAACTTGTTCACTCGAAATTATTTATTTAGTCGAAAATGTGACGTACTATTGTGCTTTTACCCACAAACAAAGTAAAACTAAGTCATCAAAGTGACAACTTTCTTTTCGGTAAGTATAATCTTTCCACATTCCATGAGAATTATATGATTTTTTTTGGGTTCAACTTTTTATGTTTATTTGGATCAATGTTTCAAATCACCTAGAGGAAGAGGATAATCATGACCTGAGTGTGATTTGAAATGTCGATCCAAATAAACATACACAGTTGAATCCACAAATTTTTTATTTTTTATTTTTGATAAATGTGAGATATTTTCCACATTATGTCAAATTATGATATTACTATCATGAACCAATAAATTTAACTAGAAAAACTACACAATAAAATCGTGATAGTAATATATTTTTTTTCATAAGCACCGCCTAGGGATTTTTTTGGGTCGGTGTACTCTTTTGGGTAGCAGCTGGCTGACCTATAATGGGGATATGAATGGAGATGGATACGGAGACGGAGACTTATGGGAGGACGTGGACGACGTATACTCCCACACTAACTAGGTCAGACCAATGAATCTATACCGTACCTTAGTTTAGCTCCTTACAATAAGAAATTAGAATTACACCTCAGTTCCTCTCCCTCTTCTTCGAATTAACCGCGGCAATCTACCAAACTGACTGAAAGTTATTCTCAACTTGACACGCTGTCCCAATGTGCACCACACACTACACATGAAATAGTGCTCGCTCCCTATCTTCTCTCGCAATCAAATTATCTAGTCTGAAAGCAGCGATTGTGCTGTGTTGAGTTTGCAGCATGGCAGGAGAGCAGAAGAGGGGTCATGTTGTAATGCTGCCACTGATGGCGCAGGGACACATCATTCCCTTCTTCGAGCTGGCCAAGCTACTGGCTAAGCGAGGAGGTTTTCTCATAACAATCGTGAATACCCCGCGTAACCTCCTTCGTTTACAGCCTACGGTTTCCACTGCATGCATAGCTCATGACATTGATATCCGCCTGCAAGATTTACAGTTTCCCAGGGGCGGTTTGCCTGCCGACGTGGAGAACTCAGATTCTCTGCCTTACAATCTCATGTTCCTCCTCGTCCGCAACTGTGAGCAGCTCGAAGGACCGTTCGAGGACTTACTGAGGCGGCTACGTGAACAAGGCCACCCACCGACATGCATTGTGAGCGACATGTTCTTCGGGTGGACTTTGGACGTCTGTAACCGGATGGGGATCCCCAGGGCGACCTTCATGACAATGGGCGCCTTTGCGACTGCTGTGTATTACTCTCTATGGATGCATCTGCCCCACAAGAAAACGAACTCCGATACGTTTTCTCTGGCTCCTGAGCTCCCCCAGGTCTCGTTTCATACATCCCAGCTCCCGCCAAGCCTCAGGCTGACAGACGAGAAGGACCCTTGGCATCTCTTCTTGAAACGCCAAATTCCCAGGAACCTCGGCAGCTGGGGAACTTTGCTCAACACATTCGACGCTTTGGAATCCAAATTTGTCGACCACCTGCGAAGTAGCAGCCGCGGTCATGTGTGGACTGTGGGGCCTGTCCTGCCCGACGCTTTCAATGGGACTCATGGTTGCTGCACCGACGCCTTAGCTAAGGAAACATGTTCGGAGTGGCTGGATTCGCATCCAACCTCGTCTGTTCTCTATATATCCTTTGGCACCATGGTCAGGATCTCCCATCGTCAAATGGAGGCACTGGCACTGGGCTTGGAAGCAACTCGACTGCCCTTCGTTTGGGCCGTTCGACCTCCTGTCGATGTAACTGATGGCTCCACCGACTTCCTGCCGCAAGGATTCGAGGAGAAAATGATGGAATCAAAGCAAGGGCTTCTTCTCAAGGGTTGGGCACCGCAGTTGCTTATCCTGTCTCATTCTTCGACCGGCGGGTTTCTGAGCCATTGCGGATGGAATTCCACCCTGGAGAGCCTGAGCCAGGGTGTGCCCATCATCGGTTGGCCCATCGCTGCAGATCAATTCTACAACTCTAAGCTCTTGGAGGAGGAAGTTGGCGTCAGCGTCGAGATTTGCAGGGGCGTCGACGGAGAATTGCACCAGAGCAAGGTGGAGAAGATTGTGAGTATGTTCATGGACGGCGAAATGGGAAGTGAACTAAGGCAAAAGGCCAGGCAACTGAGAGATACTGCCAAGACAGCATTCTCTGAGTCGTGGTCCTCCGTGGATGGCACGGAAAGAAAGGGTACCTCAGTCGCCAACATTGACGAATTCGTGAATGAAGTAAATCTGTTACTTCTGTCTCCTCAATCCTAATTCATAAAGTTATTATTTTTGTCGCTTCAATTTCTCTTTTTGTGCCCCGGTGATGTCATTCAACGCAGTTTTTCTCGGAAGGCTTGCGATGAAATGAAACATTTGTGATCAGAGATTTATTATGTCTGTTATGAAATGAAATATTCGTGATCAGAGATTTATTATATTTGTTATGTAACATAACAATTCTGTTCAGAGATTTATGGGTATTTTATTCATGATTATTTTACAGTACCAAACTCTGAAATTCAAATGAAATTAATTATGTGTGATAATACATGCTGGATGACATGCGTTAAACAAATATGTGTGTGGGGCAGATCCTGAAAATTTCGTAGATATATTCGTTCGACTGTCGATAAACTTAATACGTAGAAGGGTAGGGGAAGAACAAGTAGAAATCCTGGAAAATGAATCAACCGTTTCGGGATCCATGGCGGGATTTACTCAAGAGCGTCTACCAGACTAAGCGTTATGTACTTTTTATTAATTTAAACAAGCTTGTGTAAGCGTCACAGAGTATTTGAGTGGTGCGTAGTGTCTCGGCCTACACGTTTGAAACTCCGCTTTAGGCGCTAATTTGATTTGCAGTCGTGTTCACTGCTGATGTAATGGACAAGCTTTTTTAGAACTCTGCTTTATCTGCTACTTTAATATCAGATTTTTTAAGCCAGGGCCTATGCTTATTCAATTGATAAAAAGACATGGAGGATATCTAACTAAATGTGTACATTAATTGTAATTTTTTTAATGCATGGAGTTAATTATAGCATTTAAATGGCATGCACATTTTTTGTTTTTAAATTCTAATTCTAATTTATTTTGTGCATTACAGTTTTCTGATTTATTAAATAATTAAGGATAAATATTTACAGTTAGATAATCAACCTAAATAAATAAGGATATAATAGCAGCATCCAAAGAATAATTTCAAAAAAAAATTAAGCCAACTTCTTACATTGAATTTTATATTTTATATTTTATATAAAGGAGATCATCTAAATAAATAAATAAAATCATGTCTCAAGTAAGTATAAAATGTTATTTATCATTGACAACAAATTATTTAAAATTAAAAAATAGATTCACTCCAAATAATAAAATTAAATAAAAATCGTAAGATGGATTGTGATAGGAAAAATAGAAAAAATTATGAAGTTATGTGAAGTATCAAATCAAAAAGATCTTATAAAAATTGGCTTGTAGAACAATTGGAAAATTGATTTGAAAAGATTACTTGTTCACATTTTAAGAGAATACAATTCCATACATTCTAATCTATATCAAAAACCAATAATTTCTATTGTTTTGTTTTCTTGTTCTTGATATTTTTTTAAAAATGGAATACGAAAACCCAACTCAATGATGATCAATTTTAGGCATTGAGGAATCTTAAAAGAATTATATTATTACAATGTGTTCACATTGTCAAGTATTAGAAATTACACAATTTGGGATCTACCTTACTATGATTCTAATTTTAAGAATTAGAAATTACACAATTCTAGATCTAGCATAAAACTCAACATCATTATAGTTCTAGATTTAAAAACTACTACTCACAACTATGCATCCATTTTCATGCCTATTATCTTATAACAATCATTCCCAAGAAGGTGGATATTACTTGTAACAAAATAATCAATATCCTTCTTTTTTGGATTGATTGTCAAAATTTGTAGTCCAATGTAGAAAGAAAGTAAGAATGGGTATATTGTTATAAAATACTAACCATGTCAAAAAAATATTACTAAAAAAAGGATGTGGACACTAGTAACAAAAATGGTTAGAGAAATCAAACTTATTGAAACTAGTTTAAGTGAGTTCTAAAGTTATTCTAAGTAAAGGCTGATGTGATTTTTATAGACATAGGGGATCTCCAAATGCATGGATAAAATCTCTAGGAACTAGATCTAGAATAAAATTCATCTCAAGATGTCACAATGTGAATAGAAATTAGAGTGAAAAATAAATAAAAATTGTGATTGAAATAACAGTGGTTGCAATAATGGGCTTGTTGGTGACATCAATACTCAAAACATTAAGGTTGACAATGAGGTTTGGTCCTTAATGGCTTGCCTCTGGGAATCATTGAAATAAATTGACATAGTAATAATGATGATTTTCACCAAGTGGCGAGGAAAGGCCTTAGCAATCTCTTTCATCTTGTTAAGTATCATGGGAGGAAACTCATCCCAATCAACATCTTGTTGTCAAAATATAGTCTTAACTAGATTTATAGCCAAGTAAAGTTATAGTCCAAGAATAAACATGAGCATTGTAATAACATAAGTGTCTCACAATATGCACCAAGATTTCGGTGCCAATACAAAATGATAAGATGAAAACATCTCAAATCACAATAATCAAGTATCAACTTATGAGTCCAAGTCCAAACAAGTCTATCAGAATGCAAACATGGGACGCATTACACTTTTCTACTTCAAGATAATATTTTAGGATCAAGGGATCTTTTTTTATTTGGAAGCTATGAATGTTGTAACAATCCTTTTTCAAAGAAAAATGTAACACTTCAATTATGTTTTACAAAACAAATTGGATTATATTGGCACCCTTACTTTCTACTCTCATTGGGTCCATCTTTACCATTATTCACAAAACAAAGTTGTAGAAGGTCAAGGAGGAGTTATATAAATAGAAACTTTAATTTTACCAAAAGTAAAGATTGATGGAAAAATTAATACCAAAAAGAAAAGAAAAATATTATATACAAGAGTTATAGAAATATAAGGACTAAAGAGAAAACTCAACCCATACCAAAACTAGAAAATTAAGTTTGGATAAACCAAAGCCCCCCTATTTAAATAACACTTTGAAACTACAATTAAACAAAAAAATTAAATTAGAACAATAGATTCAAAACAAACTAAATTAAAACACACTATAATGATGGTGAGACGAGAACTTACATTGTGAATTTAACCTAAGTTACAAATGCTTGATTAAATTTTGAGTCATGAAAATACACATGCTTATGGTGTTAAGTCCATAGTTGGGGAGGAAGAATAAGTGATTATTTTGTATAAGTATGATTGAAGCCTTCCATGAATTTTCTATTCGCTTAAATGCTTCTTTAGGTAAAGCAATTAGAAAATAGATAGGATGCTTGGAGTTTACTTGCAAGATGCAAATTTTGGACACAATGTTGCGGTTAGATTGGTTGACATAGGTTTATGGCCAGAGAGTCATGAGTATGACATGCATATGACATCAACTATTATTGACCAAGCAATCAAACAACTAAAGTGATGCTATACACGATGCATAATTTTACATATAAATTCGTCCAACAAAGAACAAACACTAATAACAACACGATTTATTTAGAAAAAAACAAATTGACAAAGAATTATAGAAATTATTAAAATAAAAAGATAAATAAATAAATTATAAAATCATCCATAAACAAATAGTGATCTCTTACCCATTAATATTCATTAATAATTACATAAATTAAAAAACTAAAACTAAATAATCATCAATACTCTATAAAATAAAAAATTCCCTATCATATTAGAAAAATATGTAAACACGAACTTTAAGCATATATAAAATTCAAATATTTTTTATAAAATTTTAAATAATTAAATAGAATTTTATAAATAAAACATCAATAACTAGGTATATGTCGATTGCTATAGAATTCCTAGGTGATAAGAACTAAGAAGAAAAATCTGTATCAAATCGTACGACTCATAATTAGTTCCAGACTTGCCTAGAGAGGCTCAAATTTCCTAAACGGGATATGCTCTCTCAATGAATCCTCAATACTTTCGATCTGAACATCTTCTGAGTATGCGCAGACTTTTGGTGGAAAATATTAATTGTACAGCCTTTCCTGTCATCAAATCAATTGGCACTTATTTTGCTATAGTACAGCGGAAAGTTAATGTCAGGGAAATTTGAGTGCTTTTATTGTAATCTTTGCAAGTCTTTAATTTATTTATTTTATCTTATTTAATAGTTTATTTGAATTTTTTTGATCTTATTTAAATAATTTATTCGACTTTATTTAAATAATTTATTTGAATTTATTTATATGATTTATTTAAACTTATTTAACTAATTTATTTAAATTTATTCATTTAGTGATTATTTAAGTCTTATAGAAATAATTTTTATTCTAAATAGGTTTTTGAAAATGATATAAAATTCATTTTTATAATTTTTTATAATTTACTTATTTAAATAATATATTTGAACTTAATTAAATAATTTATTTGAACTTATTTATATAATTTATTTAAACTCATTCCTACTATTATTTAAATCATTTATTTAAACTTATTTAAATAATTTATTTGAACTTATTAATAATTTATTTGAACTTATTTAAACTGATTTAAATAATTTTAAATCATGTATTTGAACTTATTTTTATAGTAGTTTAATTACTTTATTTAAACTTATTTAAATAGTTTATTTAAATAAATTCAAATACATTATTTAAATAAGTTCAAATACACTATTTAAATAAGTTCAAATACACTATTTAAATAAGTTCAAATACACTGTTTAAATTAGTTTAAATAAATTATTAACTAAGTTTAAATACATTATTTAAATATGTTTATAAATACATTATTTAAATAATAGTAGGAATTATTTAATTTATTTAAATAAGTTTAAGCAAATTATTTAAATAAGTTTAAACAAATTATTTAAGTAAGTTCAAATAAATTATTTAAATAAGTTCAAATAAATTATTTAAATAAGTTCAAATAAATTATTTAAATAAATTATTTAAATAATTTAAATAAGTTCAAAAAAATTATTTAAACCACTATTAAGAATTTATTGAGCATACAAATAATTCAAAGATAAACACAAACTCTTAATAAAAATACAAATAACATAATAATTTAAAAGGTGTCAACACTTGTAAATTAAAAAAATTATAAAAATGAATTTTATACCATTTTTAAAAACCTATTAAGAATAAAAATCATTTTTATAAAACTTAAATAAGAAAATAGTCATTAAATGAATAAGTTCAAATAAATTAATTAAATAAGTTCAAATAAATTATATAAATAAGTTCAAATAAATTATTTAAATAAGTTCAAATAAATTATTAAATAAGTTAAAAAATAAATTAACTGAAGACTAGCATAGATTACAATTAAAACACTCAAATTTTTGTGACATTCATTTCCCAATGTACGAGACTGTGAGTTATATTATTCGCATGCAATACTATTAGTTCTACATGGATGGGTATGATGTGCATATCCATGCCCCCGGTGCATTTATGGGGTTGGATAGCCGCTACCAATAGTTTATGATTAATAAATTTTGCATATATTATGATTTTATTCATTTTGTATGAATATTATAATTGTTAAAGTTAATTTTAATCTTTAATATGATTCATAATAAACATAATTTTAAAGTTGAAAGTTGAGTTTGTTCATTAGAATAAATATTTGTTAAATATTGACAAAGCAAAAAACTTATTAATAAAGAGCTTTCATAATTTGATTGGTTGATTTTGAGTTCAATAGTCAAATCTCTAATGTTGTAATCAAAATTGAGTTTGTAAAAATAAATTGTTTCAACTTTTTGTGGGTATAATGTTTTGATTATAAGGGGAAAACAAGTTTTGAAGGGACCCACAACCCTTTACAACTTTAGGTACAAAATGTTGCTCAAAAGATACAACACCAGACAATTAGCATCATCCAAAAAGCCAAAAACCACTAAAGATACAAACAATTGCTCCAAAGATAAACAAAGAAGAACAACAACCAAACAACATCAAGCAATAGTGGGAAAAGCATAGCTAAACCACACGTGCAACCTTCTAACCACCATGAACAAACTTTACAAGGGACTAAGAGGAATGATTATACTTAGGGAGAGCTCTCTTCCTTCTTTGGACAACCATCCAAGAAAGATCATCCTCCTAAGGATTAGAGCAAGGGGAAGTTGGAGGACAAGCCACCAAAGGCAGAAATGGAAGAGAACTAGGAGTGTCACTCCCACAACAAACAACAGCAACAAGAGCTATAGATAAATTTGAAGTCACAACAATAGCAACAAAATCTTCAGCAGCAACAACAACAACCTCACTAGCCACACTAACAACAACCTCACTAGCCACACCAGCAACTATAGACAAACCAACCACATTAGTAGCAACTATAGACGAACCAACAAGTGTAGAAGAACCAACAACACCAACAATAACAACATAACCAGAAGCCCCAACACCACCTACAAAAGACCCAGGAGCTACAACAACAACAAATGGCAACTAAGAACCATCAGTAAAAGAAGCCACAACTTTAGGGGCCAATTCATCATCCCCAGAATCTTCCCCATAATCATCATAAGATTCACCCACAATAATATGCTCACAAAGAGCATCTTTCCACCAAGTAGCATAACTCTAATGAGATTTTTGATAGTTTGCAGCCAAATGACCTATAGATAAACATCTCCTACAACAAAAAGGAAGACCTTCATAATCAAGAATCTAAGATGATGGTCTAGTCCCCACCATCAAAATGACCTCCCTAGGTAAATCTTTTGAGGTATCAACATCCACAAGAATGCATGAGAAAGTAGGATGATCATAGATAAGAGAAGACAAATCAACCATAATAAACCTACCAATAGCATTTTCAATAGACTCAAAGCAAGGAGTCCAAAATTGAAGAGGAAGATTAGGAAGTCTAACCGAAGTAGGAACAACACTAATAGATTCAGAAAGAGGGTTAAAAGAAGGGAACCAAGGTCAGAGAGAAAGAAAGTGTTTTCCCCACAACCAAACACCCCCTTCCAACACCTGAGCCCTATCCTTAGATTGAAAAGTCACCACAAAAAACCCCTACCTGAAGGATAGATTTCAATCCTATCCTCAATAATAGGCCTCCAAGACTCCAAAACCCATTTATACAAATTTGGAAGGGAGGGCCACAAACCATTAAATCTACAAATAGAAGCATAACAAGAGAAATAATCTTCTTTATCCAACACCTCCTTCCCACAAATAATAGTAGGAGAAGAAGAAGAGAACCATAAGGGTTTACCCTTAAAAGAGGGAAGAGAAGACAGAGGGATTTTACCACTAGAAACAACCACCTTAGCAAATGACTGAGAAGTAGGGAATGAAAGAGGGACATCCACGTGCAGCGACCCAAACCTTAAAGGAGAAAAATCAGAAGTAGCAAACCCACCTAGCAAATGTCGTGAACCATCAGGAGACATAGTTGAAGACATCGGCGACCCCACAACAAGCAGTGAACCATCTATAGGCACCTGTGAGCCAACAACACATGACCCAACAATGGCCAAAACTGACCCAGGAGAAGCCGACATCACACCAGAATCCAACAACACACCATAAGCCAATGGTGCACCAAAAGCCAATGGCATGCCATCAACAGAAAACAAGAGGGTTTCAGTAGAGAGTGGGATAATTGTTCCAATAGAGCTCGCAGGAGAGCCATTTCAAAAAAGTGGGTATAATGTTATGTACACATAATTAATTGAATAAAAACATTATTATATTACTTATAATATAAAGATAATATTGACAATCAATAGACCAACAAAATCAATTTGTACTACATTGGATGATAAATTAGTATAGATATCATAGATACATCTATCTAAAAAACGCTAAGAAATCAATCTTAAATTATTTTATTTTACTTTAGAATTGTTTAATAATTATTTTATTTATAGCATTTGCTTTATTTTTTATTGACTTAAAAGTTATTTTATTATACTTTATTTTTGTATTAATATAGTATAACACATTTACATAGAGTTGTTGTAGCAAATTTTAGAGTATGTTTCCATACTTTTACACATGTTGTAGTTATATAGACCATATATATATGCTAATCACATAAATCTCAAAATCTACATGTTGTTCACATAAATTTCATAATCTACATGTTGCTACAGATTTGTACAAAGTATAAGGCCTCATTTTTATGTCAAATGCTACTCATTCCTACCATTTTGATGATTCCTGGATCTGATTTCTAAAGTAGCATCATTGTCCCTTTGGAGCCCTTCATGACAAGGTACCCTATGCCTTTTTGCTTCTTCACTAGTTGCATGGATTAAGACCTCCTCAACCCTTTAGAAATCATTCAGCACTCTAAGAAAAGCCTTAGCCTTCTCATGCTTGCGATACTAACCATGGCCACACCTCACTTCCTCCCTTCTTAACTCCACAGAGCGTTCTTTGAACAACATCATGAACTTGGACAAGGATAGTTCTAGATGGATTAAGACTTGTGAAGCAACATGTTAAAGAATGTGATTCTTTTTGTTGACTCAATAAGCATCCTCCTACAACCTTGGAACTTATCTTCACTTCTGGCCTTCCATATGTGCCACAAGATTTCTATAGTTAGACAATCCCAAAACATAATAATCTTTGCTAAGATTCCTGCTATTAAACATCACATCTTGCCATCTAATTGTATCATCTTTATCCCATATCAACAAATCATTACATAATATTTTCCATATTTCTCTAACATAGAAAAAATCAAACAGGATATGAAAAATTGATTCAAGAGTTTTGCATAAACTACAAATATTCACATCTAGACGCAATTGATTTTGAATGGAATTTTATGTAAAAGAATAAGCCATGTAAAACAAGTCTTTTTAGGCTCTTTTATGTTGTACCAAATAGAGCCAAAAAATTTCTACCAAGTACTAAAAGGTAGTGATGTTCTCCAAAACCTGTTGACATGCTCAATTATAGAAGTATTGCTGATAAGAGATTTATAAATAGATTTTTCTTTAATATCATTTAAAGTAGTACCATCTTCCCAAATAAGATCGCCACATAGGTCCATGATCCTATTAGAGGTAGTGGGGAAGCTTGCCTCTTTACATGCCTTTGCAAGAACACTGTGAGTTCTAAAATTGGACACATAAACATTAAATTCAACAATAATATTATCCCAAGATTTTAAGTGACCATTTTCATGAATGTTATGAAAATTTTGAACTCCAATTTGGTTCCACTTTTTTGTTGAGCACCCTTGCAACAAGGCAAGAGGTGTATTATTGTGTTCCAAATTCCACCAAATAGAGTTGTAACTTTGAAACTTCAATGTATTATTAATTAAAACATCACTTATTTTAAATTTAACCTTATGTTTAACCATTTCCCATGCCTTCCATAGGCTTTTAAACACCATGGAGCCAACTGAAATCATTGGGTGATTGCTTATAAGAATATCATAGAAAGGAAGATTCTTCCAGTACTTGGAATTTTTCAAAGTAACAAGTTAAATGTTATTTCTTATTAAGAGGGCATGTTCAGGATCATCATGGAAAAAACAAGCCCTTAAGTGGCAATGAAAATTTAGAAAAATCAGAGTTAGGCAACTTGATGTAAAAATTTGAATAAGTTATCTATATTATTTCAAAAATATGTAAGAATAGAATCTGTGGCAAATTGAATGTAGTTTCTAAACTACTAGGTTTATTTTTCTGAAAAAAAATCTATTTGGTGAAAAATTGAAATTTCAATGTAGTAGTACTTAAATTTTAGGGAAAAAATAATTAGGTGTCTGTCTAACCACCATAACCATAATAAAATCATAATATTTTTTTATAATATTTTAGATATAAGTAGAGGACTCATGTCCAGATGTGATGAATATTTGTTTGTATTTTTTTTCCAAGTAAATAATTAATTATGAATTTGTAATTACAACTTTTAAAAAATATAAAAACTCGTACGTCTGACCACCTTAACTTGGTCAAAACTTCATGAATTTTTATTTATTTTTAATCGTATAGTATGTGAAGCATAGAATGTGACATATGTTTTGGATTCAAAAAGGTGATACCATTTGAAAAAAAAAAATCAATCAGGCTATCAATCATGACTTTAGTTGTAATTCTAATAGAAAATGAATAATAATTATTTATTAAATTCAAATTAAAGTATAATTTATATTGGTGGAAATCTGAGAAGCTCCTTTACAAACCCTTTTCATTTCATGAATTTTGGGTAAAAAAAAAGTCGTCAGCCATATGCGCGAAGTCTAGAAAAGCAAGGTAAGTTAAACACATTTTTTGTGTTGACTTCTTAGGATTGGCAGGGCCGAACCAAAATCCAAAACAACCTCGATTTGAATCCGATATCCAATATGTTCTATATACAATTTATAATATATGATTTAAAAAATGCAATAAAGTTTATAATTTAATATATAATATACAATATAGTTTATAATGTAATATATAATATACAATTTTTGATAATCTCTTACCGAATGATGTATTTAATATATAATATATCATATTATTATGTATAATATTTCAATATTTTAGTTAATGTATAAATATTTAAATATACATATTACTAATATATAAAATATTTAAATATTATATCTTTCCCTCTCTCTCTCTCCATCTCTCTCTCCCAATTGTCTCACTCAATCACTTGTATCTCTCTTCCCTCTACCCTATATCTCTCTCTGACTCCCTCCCTCTCT
>VDFB02091038.1:22306-53299 GCA_007258455.2 Sequoia sempervirens
CACCACCCTCTCTCACTCTCTCCCACCCTCTCCCTCCCTCTCTCCCACCCCCTCACACCCTATGCCACCCTCTCCCACCCTATCGCACCCTCTCCCACTCTTTCAGGTCACTCTTTCACACACTCACTCCATCTATCTCTCTCCCCTATACCCTTAACCCTGAAACCCTAAACCCTTATAACCCTCTACCATAAACCCTTAACCCTTAAACCCTCTACCATCTACCATTACCATTAACCCTTAGGTCTATGTGTACACAAATTAGATATTTGATTTGTAGAACTAAAATCATACCATTACAAAAAAATATTTTTTTTTTCAAATGAATCAGATATCAAATTATAATAGATATTAGATTTTTGGGCCATAGAAAAGCCCCATGTGGGTCATTTTGTGCATTCCAATGAACCCTACATTCTGTTTGTAGGTGACACACATACGATTTCAGATAGGAAGAGACAAAGATCAACTTTTTGGAGCATCTTCTACTCAAATTTGTCATAAGAAATGATTTTTTAGCATCTTTTATGAGGTATAATGGGGAATAGCAGTCATCAGAATCAAAAAATTAAGAGAAAGCTTACAAGAGAACAAATTGAAGCATATAGACAAAGAGATAGAGAAGGTCATAGGAAGAGAAGAAAAGGTATGTTAAATAATAGTGAACCTAACCCCTATGGTCTTTCAAGTGAAGAGGAAATTGAAGATGTTCAAGGTAAAAATATTGGAATTGAAGATGTTAAACATGCTATTCAAATTGGGGATGAAAATATTGAAATTGATAATGAAAATGTTCAAGGTGAAAATGTTGGATTTGAAGATGTTGAACGTGATATTGAAATTGGGAATGAAAATATTGAAATTGATAATGAAAATGTTCAAGGTGAAAATGTTGGATTTGAAGATGTTGAACATGATATTGAAATTGGGAATGAAAATATTGAAATTAATAATGAAAATGTTCAAGGTGAAAATGTTGGATTTGAAGACGTTGAACATGATATTGAAATTGGGAATGAAATTATTTAAATTGATATTGAAAATGTTCAAGGTGAAAATGTTGGAAATGGAGATTTTGAACATAATATTGAAGCAAATGTAAATTATGTTTCACCAGATTACATGAGAAATGAAGAACCTTGTGTGGAAGAAAGACATATCCCAAATTCAAGACCTTCAAGAACCCCTAAATGGTTACTTGAATTTGATGAGAACATTATAAACAATTTTGAAGGAAAGAGGTCAACACGAAATGTTTGGTTGTGGGCTAGAAGACTTTTCAACCAATATTTTATCAACAAGACATTAACTGAGCAATGCCAACTTTTTGTACAATTGCTAAAGATGCAAAAGATGAGACCTTTGCTAGCCAAATTGAAGATTCGTGTGAACGAGAAGACTAAAAAAAAATTCTATTATTGTCAAAAATATTTTTAATGCTCTCAAGTATATTGGAAAAAACAACAAGGAAAAGGATAAGAGAGCTACTTGGAGAGTCATTACAACTACCCTAGTAAGCCATCAATTGAAAAAGGCCCACTTTATGAGACAAACTTGTATTGATTTTGACATAAATCGTAAAACTTTGGATAGAGCACTTGCAAGAAGAGAAATAATAGATGATCCTCTTCAAAATGATACATGGGCTATTTTTGGGAGGCTTCCACTTGTTGATAAAAAGATAACCAATAATGTAAAGTAGGTAATTCAAAATTTTTGGCATGATAACTCTAGAGTATCACCCAATGCAAAGGATGTTTTAAAGTTAAGAATAATCGAGACCGTACACCACATCCTAAACATTTCTTGCAATTAAGCCAAACAATGTTCAAAAAAATTATTGAAACACATCCAAATATGGAAATATTGCAAAGGACTTTTGAGGGTTTTAAGCCATTTTATTGTGTGCCTCTTAAGATTCGTAATACTTGTTGCAAATACCATGTGGAGTTTTCAATGTACCATGAGCTATTATGCTATATCCATTCTACTTTGCATACTAATGAAATGTTGCAAGATTGCGGTGTAATGCATCTTCCAAAATCATCAAGGGACATGCTAGATCTATTTTTATGTTCTAGAGATGATGGTTGCTTTTTCTATAGAAATGATTGTTTAAGTGCAAAGTGCTCACAATGTGGTGGCTTGTCAAAGTTTGTTCAATGTTTTCATGAGAGTTCCGAACATGAATTTGGAAAGAAGCTTGTTGAGAAAAAGAGATATGAGATAGTCAAATATACTTTGCAAAGTGGAGGTGAAGGTTCTAGATGTGAGTTGGTTACAAAAGAATGTAGTGTTGCTGATTTTATTTCAGATTTTAAGGACAATCTTTTCTACAAGTATGCAAGGCATAGTCATAGGTCTCAGTGGTTGGATCAACAATTTAGGATGTGTAAGGACTCTTTTTCGATTGGCACTATTATATCAGTGGTTGATTTTGCAGAAAACTACACATTGCAACCACAAAACAAGGTACAATCCTAGTATTAATATTCTATTAAGATTGCTATTTTTGTCCACATAACATTTAGACATGCACCTAATAGTATAGAGGAGGATTGAAAGATAATTAGAGAGTATAATTTTTATATGAGTGATGATAGATCTCACTCGTCCGAGTATGTCCAACATTGTTTTGAGATTTTTTTTTAAGTTCTTGCAGGAGCATGATATAGCACTAGGCCGACATCTAATTTGGTTAGATAATTGCACAGGTCAATTCAAGAATGCTTCTATGTTTTATTAGTTGAGTAGAATGCATGTAGAGAGGGGTCTACCTCATATTTGGAGTTTTTTTGAAGTTGGACATGGGAAAGGGGAGCATGATGGAGTAGGTGCATGTGTAAAGAGAGCTCTAGTTAAGGAGCAATTAAATATTTCAGGAGCAAAATTTAGTGATGCACGTTCTATTGTTGATTGGTGTAGTTCATCATTGTCATAGGGAAGGACACTTGATTCAATAGTGCACAAATTCTCTTGGTTCGTTGAGGAGGGTACAGTGGGAGGAAGATTGGATTTTCATACAATCAAAGATTCTTCAAAGATGCATTCATTTTGAAGCTCAGATGCAGGGACATGGACCATTTGGACACGAGAGTTGGCTTGTTTTTGTCAGAGTTGTATCTAGTGCGAGTGGGATCAATGTGAGTCAAGTGAGTGGGTGGATACATGGGTACCACAGTATCTAACTCCTTTATCTCAAACAATATCCATGACAAATGACATAATGGAAAGTTCAGTTGATTACGACTTGCTTTCATATCTACTACAACCAGGACATATTTTTGTAGTTGTTGCACTACATGGCAATGAAGAGAGATCAGACTATTGGTTGGCTCGATGTGTGTGGGTAAATCATAAGCTAACACAACCGATGGAAGATGATGATGGTTTCATGTATCCTACAAGTTTAGTTGTGGTTGCAGGAACTTGGTTGTGAGCATACATGATTAGAAAGAATGACATACCTACATTTGAAGACTACGAGTAACACAAAAACCATTCTCATGTATTCACACCTTGTTATAGCAAAAAATGTTAAGTTGTTGAAGCATCATGCCAGAACAAAGACAAAACAACTATGGACACTTAGTAATGTTGATCATGAAGCAATATTGGATATTCTTAAGCAAAGAGATGACCCTTTAGGCACACTTGAATAGCATTTTCAAGAATGGAAGGTATAATGCTTATGTTCATTATGATTAAGTTCATGAGTGTTCTTTATTTAATACTAATATTTTATATACTATTGCAATGTAGGTGTCTTTAATAGTGATATTTTGGATGCACTTTTGCAATATTTTTGGCAAGATTGATCATGGACTAGCTACAACAATAGCTAGCTCTAATCCTTTCAGAGAGGTATGCGATAGACTAGAACAATATAGATTGGTTATCTAAGCATCTTTTATAGTTTGCATCACCAACTCATCATGATTCAGGTCGTTTAGATTAATATAGATTTGTTAGTCTAAACATCTTTTCTATTGTGACAATATAGATTTCTCATTTTCCCACTTTTGTGATATTACTAGCATGATTGATCATAGACCTACTACAACAATAGCCAACTTTGATCCTTTCGGACAGGTATGTGACAAATTACATCAATATAGATTGGTTATTTTAAGTGTCTCGTATAGTTTGCATTACCATATCATCATATTTTGTGTCATTTAGAATAATATAGATTGGTTATTCTAAGCATCTTTTATAGTTTGCATCACCAATTCATCACCATTCAAGTTGTTTAGATTAATATATATTTTTTTTAGTCTAAGCATCTTTTCTATTGTGACAATATAGATTTCTCATTTTTCCACTTTTGTGATATTCCTGGCACGATTGATCATGGACTTGCTGCAACAATAGCCAGCTTTGATCCTTTTGAAGAGGTATGTGATGGATTACAACAATATAGATTGGTTAGTCTAAGCGTCTTTTATAGTTTTCATTACCATCTCATCATATTTTATGTCATTTAGAATAATATATATTGGTTATTCTAAACTACCTTGATGGTTTGTACAAGTGCTTGTCAATCCAGAACGTGAACATACTATTATTGTGGAAGACTATGCCCTAAATGCCTCCAATATGAAAATTTTGTAAAATTTGAATTCTCAAATTGGAAACAATGTAAAAAGGTCATAATTGTGTATGGGCATAATCTATACCCAGTGATGTTTTTTGAAAGATGGGTCAAATGTCTAGCATTGTATAAAGGGTATCTTTAAAATGTAAAGGGGTCTGTATTTTGGAATCTCATAGGTTGAATTAGTCATACAGGTGTATGCTTTATTAATGTTATTGGGACAATTCTGTAATAAATTTTTTTACTTAATCAAGCTACAACTGAAGGTTTTCTTCCTCATTATTTCCTGTCGATATGCTTGTTTGAACCAGGTTTTGTAATATCTTCCATTTATATATAATAAATTATAGTGGCTTGCCACTTTTTCTCCTCAAATCCAACTTGGGCGTAACTTCATTTTTAGCAACTTTCATGAGGTTTTTAAGGAAATCAATGTTTCCAACCTTTCCACACCCTATAAATTCATCAAACACGTCTATTAGGACCTGCACAAGCTTTATCCAACCTTAAATATTGCTGCCCCCATGTTTCATTGACATTAGCAAGTTGTAACCACCATTTTTGGTGCAGAAGCACCTACAACACAATATCATTATGGATCATTTCAATGAGTAAAGTGTTAATATTTTGAGTTTTTTTATTTAATGAGATCTAATAGGATCAATGGTCATGTATTAGGAGGGGTTTTTAGGTTTTAGGGTAAAAAAAACATGGGGATCCCAACTTGTCCTAGTTGTTTTGTAGCCTTTGAAGGAAAAATTAGTAAAAAATTTTAGGGACAAGCAAGAACAATATTTTGAACATGCAATGATGCTATTTCAAGCCATTAAGTGAGGTCTTATTAAAGTTAGAAGTGGAAAAGTGTAACATTTCATTATGAGTCATATTAGTGTGAAAAATGTTTGTATTTTGGCCTTCAATAGTCATTAAGGTTTCAAAATTCAATTAATAATGGTGGTTAAAGGATTTGGGAGTTGAATTAAAAGGACTAGAAATGTAATTAATTCCTTCAAGGGCTCGAGACAGGTTTGGTTGAAGTAGTTTTTTTTATTTGAATCAATAAAGTTTTAATTGCTCAGTTCATATACTGTTTTTCTTGTGTTTTATGCTTGTGCACAAGCCATTCAATAATTTTTGTATCAAAAATTTATGTATAGACTTTATTACATGTATTGAATTTGTTTTGAATTCTTGATAGAGGGTTTCTTTATTCATTTTGTGTCTCAAAACTCAGACTTTCTATAGACGGGTTCCTAAACAAGGGAATAACAGTTTTGCAATTTGAATGGATTGAATCTCATCCCACCTACTGTGTGCCAGTGTGACTTGGTGGGATGAGTTGGTAGGGATTATAAAATTATATTTCAAGAGTGGAAGGTGTGGAGAACTTGGTTTTGAAATAAAATGAAGAGTTAAAGGTCTAAAACTGATGGTTTTTTCACTTGAAAATAGAGTTTTTACCCTAGGGTTTGCAAAAATATCTGAGATACCAGAAGTTTATTTGTTTTATAAGCATATTGGGGGATAAATAAAGGTTTCTAAGTGGTGGCAGAGTCTGAAAGGTTGTGGAAGTGCTACATCCAATAAACCCTCAAGAATTACACTTAAAAATAAGGGTTTTCTGATTTGATGGTTACAGATCTGTACAAATGGAATCCAATTGTAGAATATTTGTTTTCTTGGCAATTTATTTTCTTCCTCAAGATTTTAGGGGTCTGTGTGGTGTTTGAAGGTATGTTGCTTTGCATTTTTGGGCTAATTGAGTAGCCTTTTCAAGGGTGAATGTATAGGAAGTCAACGTTGGTCAAAATTATTCTATGTTGTTTATCATATATGTCATGTAACTTGGATATGGGTGTTTGAATCAGTCATTTTTTGGTCTGGTGTTTTGGAAAATTGTGGAGTAATTGGACAAAAACTAGTTTCTCACTATTACAAGGGTTTAAGGGGGTTAAAGAGGGAAATGTGTATTTAGTTGCTTGTCAATTTTTAAGGGAGTTTTGGACTATCCAAAGAGGTCAAAATAATCTTGTTAGATGCCTCAAATAGGCAGGTTGCAAAGATTTTGTGATTGTGCCCTTGTGTCTGCATCAAATTTTCACCTAATTTCACTCAGTCCAACGTAGCTTGGAGTGATTTGGCGTATTTGGGTGCAAAAGAGGACCATTCCTACCGTAAAAGTACCCATCTAGACATGTTGGAATAGTCTATTTGGTCATATGAGTTGCTCAATGAAATTTGCACCACTTTGCAACTTTACACTGCTTGCATCTGACAACTTTTCCCTTGGTTGAAAAATTGCCACCACGGGAAAACGCATCTGAGATAGAAAAAACTGAGTGAGGTTATTGTAGATGGGCCAAACATGATTTCATAGCCTCAAAAAAAGAGTTTATAAACATCATGGTTTCCAAGAAATAGCCCTTCAAAGATTGCTGCCTTTTAGCACTTTGGACTCTTAAGGGAAATCACCGGTCCAATGTAGCTCGGAGTGATTCGGCATATTTGGTTGCAAAAGAGGACCATCCCTAGCATAAACGTACCCATTTGAACATGTTGGAACAATCCATTTGGTCGTATGAGTTGTTGAATGAAAGTTGCACTACTTTGCAACTTTACATTGCTTGCATCTGACAACTTTTCCCTCAATTGAAAACTTGCCACCATGGGAAAATACCTTTGAGATAGCAAAAACTGAGAGAGGTTATTGTATATGGGACAAACATGATCCCATAGCCTCAAATGGAGAGTCTGTAAATGTCACAGTTTATGAGAAATAGCCGTTCAAAGATTGTTTCCTTTTAGCACTTTGGACTCAAAATGGAAATCGTCGGTCCAATGTAGTTCGGAGTGATTCGGTATATTTGGTTGCAAAAGAGGACCATCCCTAGCATAAATGTACCCATACAGATGTGTTGGAACAGTCTATTTGGTTGTATGAGTTGTTGAATGAAAGTTGCACCACTTTGCAACTTTACACTGATTGCATCTGACAACTTTTCCCTCAGTTGAAAACTTTCCACCACGGGAAAACACCTCCGAGATAGAAAAAATCGAGATCGGTTATTGTAGATGGGCCAAACACGATCCCATAGCCTCAAATGAAGAGTTTGTAAACATCACATTTTTTGATAAATAGCCCTTCAAATATTGTTTCCTTTTAGCACTTTGGACTCTTAAGGGAAATCATTGGTCCAATGTGTTAGCTCTCAAAAACGCAGGCTAAATGCCTCAAGAGGTTGCCAATCTCTTGGTACATTTCAGGGTAACAGACAAGGTCAAATGGTTTAGACCTTCTACTCTTCAGGTGTTGCTAGACCTAGGTGGGTGGACCTTTATGAGTCAGGTAGACTTGATTTGTGCTTATCTCTTTTGAAGTGTTTTTCCCACAGTGGCAAATGAGAGTGAACAAATAAAACTTGATTTGGTATAAATTGTATAGCAATATAAAAACTAAAAAACCTAATATGTTCAGTTAATAGATGTAAAAGATGAATGAAACTAAATGATGAAAATGCAGAGACTATTGCCTTATTGGGTATGCGAAGTCAAATGAAATCTAAATGAGCAACTTCTTTCTGAATAAAAACATTCAAATTTTTTGGCATATATTTTAGTTTATAACTTGTATAAACATGCAAGATTATGACTACCAAGTTCTTAATGATCCAGATGAATTTACCTAATTACTATGATTAATTAAAAGGATTTAATATTTTCTTGAAAGAACCAAATAATCAACCACACAGATACAACAAATGTGCACTAATAAACTGAATATAAACTTGTTATATCAATTTAAATAACTAGAAAGCACCACCACATTAAATAATTTTCATTGATATCTCCATAATATTAAACACGCATCATAGTCTCATATCTGTGAAACATTGTATTCTACTGTATTCTTTCCTATTCTATCTTCAATCTCTAATATTCTATCTCTATATCTGTTTCACTACCTAAATAGATATTTATACATCAAATACTCAAAAGGATGCGTCCTTTCAGAAATGTCATCTGTTTAAATAACAAATAGATTAAAAGATAATTAGGTTTTGTTTGGCCATTAATAAGGTTTAGATAGGTGATCCAAATAATCCCAGTGTTTGAACGTATCCACATCTCTAGTGTGTTCTGGATTGTGATCTCCATCTTTATCATCTTCTCATTTTGCTTGCTCGCCTCCTCTAATGTTGTGTCCTCCGCAGTAGCTATCTTTAGGATTTCATGCAGTATTGACTCACTCTAACCTTTCCATCTGGTCATTTCTTTTAGTTCCTCTCTATCATCAAAGAATGTAATCAATGTTTTCTTGGCGGCATTTATCAATCCCTGTTCATCCCCTTGCAATTCTTCATAGAAGTTTCAATGTTTATTCGTGATATGATTGCAGCTTCAATTGCTACACTATTAGAAAAATCTCTATGATTTGTTTCTTGAAATTTCTCCATAATCCGTCCATCCATCCTTTCATGTTCTTTTAATGCAGCAAGGGTATGTGAATATTTTCCCTAGAGTTTATTCAACCAAGATGTTAAACTAGCCTACCTTTTATTGATTATTGCTACAATTGCATCATATTTTCCTTAGGAGTAAGCACTTGATCCTTCCCAATGATCTCTTGACTGAGAGCTTTCACCTTGAGTAAGCATCTTGGTTGACTTCATTGTAACACCTACCAAATATTTTAGGTGATCATTTTCTCTCAACATCCTTTCATTATTTGTTTTGTACATTTCTCTCTCCTTAATCAACATCTAAATTTGGGCCTTGTTTAGTTTTGCAATATTAATTCCAATTTCTACTATAGCCATAGGATCAACCTCTCCAACTTTTAAATTCATGACATGCCTGAATGCCTTTTTAGTGTCAATAACTAGTGATTTCCTATGGGGTGGATATAAGGCCCAAATCATTAATGATCCTTCATTTGTATTGTATTTAGATCCTGCATACACTTCTGTTACCTTTTCTTGACTAAGCTTGTGAGTAGCATTACTTTCTTTTAAGAAACTATATAAAGATTAGTGCAGAATTGAGATCAAGAACAAAAAAGATCATGACACCAGAATTTTCCAACATTTTCCTCCCCTTTTTAGGGGTCATACCCATTATCTCCTCATCCACACACTTCCTTAAATTGTTCAACAATTGCACTTCATTACCTGTAGTAATATTAGCAACCTTTTCCCTTATTTCTTTCCCCTTTTGTTTATACAAAAATGCTTTAAACTCTGGGGAATTAACAAATTCATCATCAGACACAAATGATCTATATTCTACATGCCTTGCATCTGCCTCTTCATTCTCTTCAGTATTCAATTCTCTGGTAGGGAATGTATAATGCTGAGTTATTAATCTACATATTTTACTTGGTTGGCCTTGTGGCATTTTATCCTCAAATGCCTCCTCCCTAGAAGACAACAACTCTACATCCTACAACCTCTGATTATCTCTTTCGACCACCATCTCTGCTTCTTCCTGATCCAAATTTTGGATCATATCATCAAAATGATAGGGCACATATTGATACCCTCCAAATTTTATCCTTATTTTAGTAGAATTAATATATCCTTCTGGGTTGAAGTTCTTTCTAGGTGGTCCTCTCTTCATATTGTATTGCAGCAATTTTTCAAGGATCAAATTGTATCCTTCCTTGGCCAACATAGTAAAATCACCAAAGCACAATGTACTAGGCATGAAAGCTTGCTTCCCAAAGGAGCTAAGATTCATAACACTAGAATAATCCATCTGTCTGACAATTTCCAAATATGCTATTTTGTTCGGGACTGTCTTTGGAAAAATGAAGGGGGCATCTTCAAACCCATAAACTCTAATCATAGTAGCTCCTTCAAAGCAATACCAATCTCCCCAATTATGATCAATTGGCCCATTGAAATCCTTTGGCCGAAGATATCTCTTTATCTCTTTAGATAAAGAATAATCACATGGATGATTGTACAATTTGTACAATGTCTTCACAAAATATTCTTCAAAATGAACAAAACTAGAGTTGACAAATCTACTGTCCCAAATAGCAGTCCATAATTGGACAAGTGATGCTACACCTTCCTTATCAATTTGAGAAATTCTCATCTCCTAGGGCCACAATCCCAACTCTTGTCCAAAATACAACACTATATGCATCAACAATGAATAATGTCTGAGGTGAAAGATAGAAGCTTCACCCTTGATTGCCATCAATCTAGAATCAAGCCCCTTAGAAATGTATGAGGCATAGTCAAATGGCCTAGAGTTGTGGTATTGGATATCTGCTAAGATTAGCATAGGAAAAATTGACATATATTTTGGGACATCCATTCCTAATACCTAGCCAATTGAGAAATAAGTGTATTTTATATAAGGTTCAAATAGGTCAACATGAAAAGGAGGCCCATCACTATCCTGTAAAGGAACTAGTTTACCACCTTGTCTAATCCTATGAATTGGCAACCTCCAACCCTTATAAATCATGTCCATTCTCCAGAACTCCTTTTCCAACTCCTCACAAATGATCTTTTCACTGCAAACCCCTTCCAAATTGAAAACCTTCCCTATTGCATCCTCTAATAAATGTATTTGTGGTTTTCCAAACAAGTCACATATAGCTTTGAGTTTTGAATTATAATGAACTGCTAGCAATTTTATCAATTTTTCATTTACAAATACATTAGGGCACACCATTTTTCCCAAGTTAAACTTCCATGGGTTGCATACTAGTTCAAAATGATTTCTCTGATGATAGTGAAAATTAAACAATTCATACCCCCTTATTGGAGTCCAAACATCTCCTATGAATTTACACTTATCATCTAGTTTATCCACTTTTTCCCTAAGCTGAGTAGATCGTCTGTCTTTAGGTCCAGACCCAGGTAATTGGTCTATGAGGTCTTGATTTAGTGTTCACTCAGTGCCCTCATGTTTTGTCTCAATTTTCTGCTTTTTTCCTTTCAGTTGACTGCTTTCACCATGCTTTCTACCTTTTGATTTTCCTAAGCCGACAAACTCCATTTCCTCAAAATTACAGAGGTTAAAACTAGAGGATTTAAGGCACAAGGAATTACTGTATTTGCTTGAATCCTTCAGAGTGAAGGAATGCCCTGGTTCTTGTTCACCACTCCAATTCTTCCACTAGCAATTCCACACTAGCGTCTCCAATTGAATTCTCCTTGTTATGTTCCATCATGCCATTAATATGCTAGCTAAAGCATGAGTGAAGTCTTTTTTGAAACTCATACTATCACATAAAATGTATTGTCAGTGAGACATTTTCAAATTTGGGGCAATATCCTTTTGTAATGTTCATCAAACCTTTCGTCAAAACATCTTGTAGTCTCCCCAACACCTTGAAGTCTTACTGACTATCACAAATTGAATATCACTATTATGTCCTGCATTCTCATCAATATTTAAAGTCTCGGTGATAGCCATCCTCTCAGTCTTATGTATATCGCTATGACATTTCAAGTTAGGGAGACATTCTATAGATTATATTATGTCTTACTAAGATACACCCCTTGATACTTTCTAGTCATCGAGACACAATTACTTTCTCACCTATAAAACAACATTCAGTGAGACATATGAGTCAGCAAGACTACATAACTTCATCCCGATAACCATTGATAGAGTCCCCTTACACTTTGTCAGTAAACCTGATGCATTCGATAAGACTTCACTCCAATGACCTTTAGTTTGGCTAATATGTTTCCTTGTGTGCCAGTTGGTAAGACATATATGAGTTCACTATGACTTATTTTGATGATAACTTTCTTGCCGATATGATTCTTCTATCATCGAGACAATGAATTATGTCCTACTGATATGTTCTTGCAAACGAATTCTAATCGGTCTGATATTCCTAAATTCTTTCCAATAGACTACAACAAATATACATTAACAAAAAATGCATTATGGATCGAGGAGACCCTGACCTTCTCTTGCCGATATGGATTATATAGTGAAATATTCAGGGCTAGATGGATTTCTATAGGACCACATGACAAAGTATGAGAAAAATATTATGGAAAGAGGGTTTTTGTGTTTATGGTGAGGAATATTTTGGAAAATCATGAATATAATCAACTTTAAAATTTTCAAAATTTTACAATTCTAATACAATGTAGCTCAAAGTGATTCAGCATATTTAGGTGCAAAAGAGGACCATCCCTAGCATAAACATACCCATCTAGACGTATTGGAATAGTCCATTTGGTCGTACGAGTTGCTGAATGAAAGTTGCAACGCTTTGCAACTTTACACTGCTTGCATCTGACAACTTTTCCCTTAGCTAAAAACTTGCCACCATGGGAAAACGCCTTCGAGATAGCAAAAACCAAGAGAGGTTATTGTAGATGGGCCAAACACGATCCCATAGCCTCAAACGAAGAGTCTGTAAACATCACAGTTTTTGAGAAATAGCGCCTCAAAGATTGTTGCCTTTTAGCACTTTGGACTCTTAAGGGAAATTGCTAGTCCAATGTAGCTCGGAGTGATTCAGCACATTTGGGTGCAAAAGAGGACCATCCCTAGTGTAAACGTACCCATCTGGATGTGTTGGAATAGTCCGTTTGGTCGTACGAGTTGTTGAATGAAAGTTGCACCACTTTGTAACTATACACCGCTTGCATCTAACAACTTTTCCCTCAACTGAAAACTTTCCACCATGGGAAAACACCTCCAAGATAGAAAAAACCAAGAGAGGTTATTGTAGAGGGGCCCAACACGATCCCATAGCCTAAAAAAAAGTTTGTAGGCATCATAGTTTTTGAGAAAGAGTCTATCAAAGATTGTTGCCCTTTTGCACTTTGGACTCTTAAGAGATTTCGCTGATTGAACGTAGCTCGAACTACTTCGACTGATTTGGGTGCGAAAGGGGACCATACCTAGCCTAAACATAACCATCCAGATGTGATGGAACAGTCGATTAGGTCATATTAGTTGTAGAACAAGATTTATTTATGTAGTTACAAGTAGTTTTTCACCCTCCAACTGAACTCCAATGCTGATTTTCATGTGAAAAAAAGCCATGAGACCATAGCTTGTTGCTTTCTTTTTAATGGAAACTAGTGGGCAGCAAAGTTAACTTCTTCATAGATTTAGCATTTGAGATTGCAAGAAGACATTAAAATGGTTAGTGTACTAAATAAATTCTTATGATTTCTAAAGAATGCTGATAACTCCACTCAATTGGCTTCTTTTTTCAAAATCATACAAATTGAACCTTGGCATCAATAGACTCTGTATATCAAGCAACCACAATTCAAGTTTCAATATTGAATATTAATAATGCATTTTTTAAATGACATTCAAGTTTATGGTGGTTTTGTTGTTTATATCATAGAAGCATAAATTTGCAAAAAAAACCCGATTAATCGCAATTTTTTAAAAATCTACAGGTTGGACAATTTTTCCCCCAATTTTTTGAAAAAATCATTGACCTTTTGGTCAATGATTTCTTCCCATTTAAAACTGAAAAATATCCAAAAAAACATGTTCAAAACCTGCAAGAAAAAACAAATAAGATCACGCTGATTTTTGTGCGAAAAAAAAGATCATGAGACCATAGCTTGTTGCTTACTATTATTCGTTGATAGAATTTTTCCAAGCATCCATAGCTTGTTCCAAAGCACCTATTTTAGGGTTTCAACCATAGCAGCAAGGAAATGAACTGTTTGATAAAATGCTTTGGTAGAAATGTATGAAAAATGTGGTAGCATAGACAAGGAGCTTCATCATCGGGAGGTTTTGCCCTCTAGCATGTCATTTGCTACAATTGATTTTTTTGGAAATTTATACTTAGTTTATGGGTTGACTTTGTTCAAAGTCACAAACTATATTGTAATAGACATTTTGACAACTATCACCATCTGATATTTATGTAGTTTGTAGTATGTTTTGTGCAATGTAATCAATGATATGAATATAACCAACGAAAATCTATTTTCTATAATTCATGGATTGGACTCTGTATTTTATTTGGCTCTCAATGTCTGTATGCTATGGAAATGCCGTTAAATTTTTTTAAAAAGTAGTTTCTAACTTTTTTCTTCAATTTTTTGCCTTTTTTTGTAAATATGATTTTTTCCCAATTTTTTTAAAAAATCTTGAACTTTTGGTTTGTTGATTTTTTCCCCAAACAATTAATGTTGCTATGGTTTATATGATGTTATGTGATATTCTAATCCTATTTCATGCTTCTATGCTACATATATATATTTTTTATTGTTACATGTTTTTTTACTAATGAACCCAAAATGAACCAAACCACCCCCAAAAAAAATTTAGCCAAACTGGCGAACCGAACCCCCGAACCCGAATAGGTAACTTAGTTTGTAAGTGAGTTATTGGGAGTTGGTCAGTTGTTTTGTGTGGGGAAAAGTCTTAAAAAAGGTTGAGAAATTCATTTTGGGGATTGATGAATGTAATTTTGTGAAGAATCAATAAGATCATTTTGGGGGTAGCAGGCCTGAGACCCCTTTAAAGTTGGTTTGAGTGCTTTCTTTTCATTTTTTGTGAGTTTTGCGCCAAGTTTTTTCAAGGCGAGTAGTGAACCCATATTTTGCATTTTTTAGTAAATTATGAATTATTGAAGCCCTCCACCTACTATACCTTTCATGTGGCTCAGTGGAGAGGATGTGGACAATGTGATTTGAATGTGTTCAGGTCCATTTAAGAAAGGGGAAATGATTTGTGAGTCTTGGAGTTATTGTCCTAAGAAAATGATTGCTTAAATTGCATGAAAATGAAGCTTTTAGCCTAGGGTTTGTTAAAATCAATGAGAGTGGGGGAATCTCTTTAACGTTTAAGCATATTGGGGTCATAATAGAGGTGTATGAGTCAGTGGGATGGTCAGGGGAGTTGTGCAAGTGGGAATTTTAATAAACCCTATGCATTTGCATGGAAAACAGATGGTTTCATGGGACATCTTGCTAAAGAACCTATACGTGTAGAATAATCTTAGAATTTGTTGTTTTATCACACAACTCAAGATTGTTTGGTGTGTTCTTGTGAAGATCAAGTGTTTATAGGGCACTCATTTTGTGAAAGAGAGCTAATTCACAAGCCTAGGATAGGGGTATGTTATTGGTTCTCAAATTTGGTCCAAAGGAGTTAAGGGTAGTTTTCACATATGTTTTCACTCCCACTCTCCATCAATCCATAGCTTGTTTGAAAGCACTTGTTTTAGGCTTTTAGCCATAACAACAAGCTAGTGAACTATTTGATAAAAAGCTTTGGTACACATGTATGAAAAATGTGGTGGCATAGACAAGGTAGTGAATTGTTTGAAAAAATGCCTCAAAGAAATGTGGTCTCATAAAATTCCATGACAAGCAAATGTAATTGGCAATTGCTCCTAGTTATTAGTTATGTAATGTGAAGTAATTGCATAACTTATTAGGTTGACTTTGTAAAAACTATATTGTAATTGAATTTTTTTCGTCTATCAGCATCTAGTTGTTAGTTATGCAATGTGAAATAATGCTTTGAGTTTGAAAGATGTGCAATGCAATGTAATCAACAATATGAATATAAACTACATAATACAACCATTCTTTTTTATCCTCTTGTACATTGATATTTAACCATTGCTCACTTGATTAAATTTTCAAAGAGTTTAATCATGCACATGAGGAAGAAATTAAATTTTGATTGTCAACTTCTATATATCAAATTATCCAATAATATTGAGTGTATCTCCATATACAAAAATGGCATCAATGCCAACTCAAACAAAGTTTTACAAAATGTGGCATATGCCATCTCGATGTCTTCAAAATTTACATGCCAAAATGTCTATCTCATCCTAAACTACTGTGGATCATCAAAATGGAGCCTCTTTACAGCACTCATTGGCTCTCAAGGTAGTTGCACAAGAAAAATTCAAACCAAAATTGAGATTAGTTATACTATATGATTTAAAATTGTATAATTAACATAAAAATCAATCTACATTGAATTATAATTGAACTCTAAAATTGTAATCTTGATTACCTAAAATATCCGTCTCTTCAAAGGGTTAGGAGTCCTAGAATATGCCCCTCTCAAAGAACTGACCAAACCAACTTTTGTAATGTCAATCTATATATTTGAACAAAAACATGAAATTGATCCAAGTTAGCATACAATTTTTGGTAATAGGAACATATAAATACCAAACACAAAATAAAATACACATACCTCTTTAGGCTGATCTTTTTCTTTATCTCCTTTAGGTGTTTCGACACCTCCTCCTTGAGGTGTTTCAACACCTACTCCTTCAAGTGTTCCAGTACGTACTCCTTCAGGCATTGTGGCCTTTGTCAACAACAATGTATAGCTCATAACTGCCTATACATAAAAATGACAAGTACATATGAAACTACCAATCTATATTGATGTATGTATAATCAATATAAGATCTTAAAAATCTTAATTCAATTTAATTTGAGTTCAATTACCTTCCCCTTATCTAACATTGTACTTCCATAATCTGGACAAGGTTGTACCTTGCTCACACTTGTCAATAATGACGTATAGCTCATAACTACATGTACATAAAAATGACAAGTATATATGAAACTACCAATCTATGTTGATGTATGTATAATCAATATAAGATCTTAAAATTCTTAACTCAATCGAATTTTAGTTCAATTACCTTCCCCTTATCTAACATTGCACTTCCATAATCTAGACAAGGCTGCACCTCACTCGCACTAGGTATTTCCTACAAGAGAAAAATAAGATAAACATATAAGTTATTATATAATTTCATTAATGACAATTCAAATGGAAATCAAGTATATAATAAAAAAATGTAAACAAGTGAGTGCAAAAATATATACTGTGTGTGTTTGTTGAGGCCAAATGAAATGGCCCTAAGGGTGCTATAAGTCACCTATGTGAGCTCCTCCTTAGACATCAACTATTAAATAGACCATGTAAATAAATATTATTACATTATACTATCTTCTATTAATATTCATTTAAAAACAAATGCAAGTTATGAATTTACAACTTAAATCTTACCTATGTCACTATTCCAATGGTCCCCTCTCTAGTAGGAGAGGACTCTATAGGGTGCACTCCACTCCCCTAAGTCTGATCTATAATGTCCACATTATGGAGGTCATAATTAGAAGTGTCCAAGAATGCTCCATGGGTTGTACAAGAGGACCCAAGCATATCTACCGGCGCATGGAGCAAGTATGTGGCACACAAATATGTGAACCTGACAAGGATCATGCAACAACACTTGAACCATTTCCAACATCACTAGAATGTGGTTGAGCTACTATAGAAGCATGTGAAACCAAAAGGCCACTCAAAGAGTGAATAGCCTAGATAGTCTGTGTGGCTGCATCCTGCATAATATTTGGATGATATACTAGAGGTGGCGGAGGAAGGGGAGGAGGGGGAACATATGGGCGCAGGACTACTCTAACTGCCCCTAGTCTATCCTAGGGCATACCTCCACCAACACCTTGGAAGGGTTTAATGTCAAAGTAATTGACATGATTCCCTAACACAAACTCAGAATATAATTTTTTAATAAAGTAAAATGGTATATCACAATTGTTGTTCGGTGGTTTATCAAAAACCATACACCAATGATCCCAAAAGTTATCTACAATGTCCCTATGCGTTCAACATTTTATAGAAATTTTTGGTTAATTAACATTAACTAGCAAACCAGTGCAATGATTAACAAATAAAGAGGCTATTTGGGCTTTGGTTATTCCTAGATCTTTCACATCATCATAAGACAATCCACATGCATAACATTCCCTCATGTCTTCTCGCCACAAATGCAAGGCATTATGTTGGGTGGAGAGGGTTTCTATATTTTTAATTATATCCTTCAATGTGTTTGACATCTTGAATAATCGAGGGATTCTCTTATAAACTTTAGAAATTCCCTTTAATTGCTGCAATTTTTTACCAATTAATTCTTCAATTGATGGTTGTGGAGGTGGTGGAGCGTTTGGTATTTTTGCATTTTCATTCTCAACTGGTGGATCATTTGGAATTTGTGCATTTTCATTTTCAGCAGCCATAATGCCTGATTAAAGTTAAAAACTAATTAATCTAATTGAAATTAGATAGTATAAATGAAAATATTGTAAAAATACCCTAGTTTTTAAAAAAAACCAAAAAAAGCCCTACTTTTTAACAAAAATCTATAAAATTCTCTAATTTTTAATACAAATACATAAACAACACTATTTTTAAATCAAAATCCATAAAAAAACATTCATTTTTAATCAAAATCCATTCTAAACTCATTTTTTCATAAAAATTAAATCAAAAACCCTATTTTGAAAAAAAATCCATAAAAAACTAACAAAAATTATATAAATCTATTTCAAAATTCGATCAAAGCAAAGAAAAATATAAAATATAACCTTTTCAAAATGGATATCGGATAAATCAGATATCTGATATGCGGAGAACCTCCTCACTATGTGTTGCAACCTATTTGTGAATGTCAAATGATTTTAACAGGCCCGAATTATATATATATATATATTTGCTTCAAATTGGATATCCGATTTGGATCGAATATGTTATTTGAATTGAATATCCAATATGGAGATCTTGGTTTGGTTATTGCTTTGGAGGTGTGTACTGACACCCAAGCCACAAAAAAGTCAACTCAGCATTTTCATATTTTTGGGTTGATGAAAAACGTAATTTTTTCCCCATTGCCACTTTTTGGACCATCATGATCCTACACATATCCAAGACCTTCCAAGGCTCATTTCCATCTAGGGCCTTGGCTATCCACTTGGTTGTGAGAGCAATTCCCTACAACCTTAAATCTTTCAAACCCACTCCACCATGCAACTTATCCAAGCAACACCAATCCCACTTCATTGAGTGGTTTCTTTTTTCCCTTTTCCATCTAACCATAGAAATTTTTGTATTCTATTATGAATATCATTCACCTGATAGCTACTAAAAAAAACTAAAGCAAAATAAATGTTGTAGGAGGAAAGAATCTTTTGACAGACCTAAATTCTACCAACAAGGGATAGGTATTTCCTATTACATCCTTCAATATTTTTCTCAATATTTTCCTTGATCCACATCCACATCTCCTTTAGATTAGGATTGACAAAAAATAGTATTTTGAGATACCTTACAAGTTTTGTGGGGCCACCCCACTATAAGTCATATTTCTTGGTCCATTCAGGTGGGGAATCCATCCATCCAAGTATACTAGACTTAGCCATAGAGATTTTTTCCCCTGAAGCTTGGAAATATAGACTAAGCTTCCCAATTAGATATTCTAAGTTATTTTATTCACACTCTACAAATTTGGTAGTGTCATAAGTGAATTGAATATTAATTAGCTCATTCTTATCAGGGAGCCTTATGCCATTGATTTTAGAGAATGAGCTTGCTCCCTTAGAAAATAATGGAGGGCATCGAAGGCAATAACAAATAGGGAAAGGTCTATGTGGCACCCTTGTTTGATGGACCTTTCAAGGTTGAAGTCCCTTGAGAGGATACCATTAACCTCAATCTATGGTTGAAGGACCACTCAATCCTATCATAAGATTTTTCAAAGTCTAATAGGAGCATGGATAAGTTTTTCTTTGAATACCTTGCCCATTCCTTTGCTTCCCAACTCGTGATCAAATTTTCTAGGATATAACTCCCTTTGATAAACCTAACTTTTGTGTACTATTGATGAACTTGGGTGGGATATTGACTAGCCTTAAGGCCACTACTTTAGTCAAGATCTTGTAGGATACATTTAGAAGGGTTATTGGTCTCCAATTCTTAACTAAAGTCTTGTCACCACCTTTTGGCAATAGTTTGATGATACCCTTATTGATGTTCCTACCCAAGGACCATCTGTTTAATGTCTCATTGTAGACAAGCAGTAGGTCATCGTGCAAATCTACTCCAAAAATTTCTTATAGAACTCTATAGACAACCCATCATGACCTGAAGATATATCATTATTCATAAATAATATAGCATTCTTAATTTCATCCTTAGTTATATTTGAGGACAACTTTAGAGCATCATCCTCATTTATCTTTCTTAGAATAATTCCCCTTGATGTATTCCCTGGGTCTATGTTTTCCTTCATTTCTATCTTCAAAAGTAAATAGGTTTTTGTAGTAAGCATGGGACCGTAATAGTATATCCTCTTGGGAGGTGTAAAGGTTACCTCCCTCTCAAATTTGAGAGATCTTATCTTTGAAGATTTTTTCTTTAATATAATTAAAGAAAAAATTAAAGCCCTTATCCCCACAATTGAGGCAATTCAAATTTTCTCTAACCTTCAACCCTTAAATCCTTTAAGACTGGATCCTCCTTAGCCCGGTTTTAGCTAGCACAAGCTCTTCCTTGAGACTCTCATTACTTGGCTCTAGTTAAATATTTTCTTCAACCAGGACAAGAGCTTCTTGAAGTTCATTTTCTTCCTTTTTATTATCCATGGCTCTCTTTTTCCCAATTTTTTGGAGTAGCTTCCTCCAAGCTTCAATGTTCTAGTTCTATTTGTTGATGGCACTATCATCTTTTAACATTAATTCAAGTTGATTTATCTTGAGGAAATAGCATCTTCGCAATCACTATCCTTTAGGAGTTGAGTATTGAGAATGAATCCACCTTTTCTTACACTCCAAATTTTCCATGTTTAGAGACCAAGTTTGCTTTGATAGGGTGAGGATTTGAAAGGGTATAAGGATGCACAACAACCTTCATACCATCCTTGTTTGGAAAGAAGATAAAAAAATCCTTGTTTGCATAGATTCTATCTAACCTACAGTAGATCCTCCTTGCCCCTTTTTGGGCATTACACTAGGTAAAGCATATCCCATTGCACTCCTCTATTTTCTAGTGGTTTTGCTAGCTTTAGCTTCACTTTCATTTTTTTTCCAAAAGTATCTCTCACTTCCTTTCCAAGACATATATATAGCCCCACATCTGTCCTCCAAGTGTTCTACCATATTAAAGTCTCCCCCCAATGCCTACGAAACATCAGGTAAGTTTTCCAACCATTGCCATAGCTTTGTTCTTTCCCTATGGTCAGTGGGAGCATAGATAGAACATTCCCCAACTTTCTCACCATATTTTTCCATTGTGACCCACACCGCTCTATTACAAGGTGAGGTATCATGATTGGTAACATACTGTGCCCATTTTTCAGCAATGAGAATGGTAGCACCCCCTTCCCCCTTCTCATGGTTAGTGGTGAAATAGGTGGACCCATTCTAGATAAATCTTAGTTTGGTGTCTAAGGTGAACCTAATTGCTTTAGTTTCTTGGAGCAAGACTACGTCTTTTAGTTTCTCCTAGTTTAGAAACCTTCTAACAATATATTTTTTGTCTAGGGACTCATTTCAAGATATGCAATTAAAATTCATTATTAGTTTTCATTGGTGATGCCTCTTGATCACAATTGAAGCACTTTCTCAAAGCACTTTGGAAGTGTCTCCTCAATTTTTTCCCTTTTAGCAATAAGAGATTGGATTACAAGTCTTGTTTTTTTTTGTCTTAACCTTAGATATCTAAATATTCTTGCCCACAACTATAGAATTTCCATTCTTTCTTGGCTGCCAGGCCCATTTTTTGCTTTGGGAGTTTTCCAAACAAACCTTTCTATGATATTCTCTTTATCGCTAGTAGGTCCAAAGTTTCCATTGGATACATGTTGTTTTCTTTATTTATTTTTAATCTTTTCTCTTAGCTTTGAGGTTACCTTCCTCTTCCAAAGTACAGGTTTCTTCAATTTTTAATATAGCAAAGTCAATAAAATTTAAGGCATATTCCTACTTAGTATGGTGGTCCACATTACCTTTTGGTTCATGAGACTTGTTGTTTTACTGTAGATTATTACCTAACATAGGGCTAATAATAGGGTTGATGCCATTGTTTTGGTCGGAGAGCAATAGGGACTTGCTCACTTGTGCAGGGGGAACCCAATAGTAGGCATACTCATGGTCATTTTCCCATCCTCAGTTAGGGTGCTTGAGACCAATGATTTTCCAAATTCAAGGTTATTCTCAGAGGAGTCAAGGTGCTTTTCCCCAATGCTAGATTTGAGGCCACTCAACAAAAAGATGACCCTATTGCCACTGGCCAACACAATACCCTCAACCATAACATTTCCATGTTTATTCTTGCTAAAGCTTAATTTTCCTGAGTCTCTTTTAAATTGATAAATTTTTGGGGCTGTTGATGTGTTAACAGGTTCCTTAAGAAAGTTTTCTTGGATTCTCTTCTTAATTTCTCTCATGGAAATATGTTGGGTGTTCAACTTTTGGACAAGCACTTAGTTTCCTAAGCCACTTAACATAGGAGGTATATAAGGGTTTCATCCTCACATTTGTGGTCTCAGAATAGTGATTACCACTCACTTTAGGGGTGGCTTAACAATTTTATCTACTTCTGAAAGTGGGCTAAAGGAATTATTGAGCATGATAGTTCCATCACCACTACACAAAAGTGACCTAGAATTCAATGAACCAATGGATTCCCCTACCCTCGGAGGGCACAAAGCAACTCCAGATGGTTCAAGGGTTACAAGACCAACCACCATGGAATCCTAGCCAGGACACGGGACCAAAGTAACTGCTTCTTCAACCACCTTTTGATTCCTCTCAGAGCTACCTCTAGGAGGTTACTTATTAGGAATAAAGGTAGAATGAATATTTTGTCTTCCTTTAACACTCTTGTTTTAGATTAGAGGGAAAATTTTCTTGATGTGGCCCTCTTGATGGCATAGAAAACAAACATTGATGCCGTCCAGAACCTCCAGGGGACACACAAGATGATTCTTATCTTCAACCAATTCCAAGCCTTTGGGGACTTCAACTCTGGGATTCAAGGACATAAGGGCATGTACATCAAGATGGGGCAGCAACACCTTAGCCTCATCAATTCACTCTACCATCCTAATTGGGGAGAGTAAGTGCGGGATTAGATTCCAAAACTTAGGGTCCAGGCTTTTGATCATGACCCATCTAGGGCTTGACAATGTGAGCACCTCACCTACTATGGCTCCAAGGGACCAAGGAAAGGCTCTAAACACACACCCCCAAGTTTCCAGTAAGATTTAGATAGAAATTTTTCTTGCATTGTGTGGTTTTTTAGGAAAATTATAAACAAACTCTCAAATTTTATAGTTTTTTTGGATTTGATTGTGTGCAAATTTTTGAATCAACGTTTCAGATCACAGGATATAAAGCTCAAAGAGATGTAAGAATGAAACAACCCCTTCTACAAAATTTTGTAGAAGCTAATTTGGATTCTAATCTTACCTGCCCAGACATTAGAAAACCAATAGTCAAGAAACTTTTTGGCACCAAAATATGGCAATATCCTTTAATCTAGATCTTTTGATATTAATAACCATTTTCATTTATAAATTAGAAGACATTTTCATTACCTTCTGCACACTCCCATAGGCATTGGCCATGTCGGCCTCTTGCACACCCAACGCTAGGAACTTGGCACTAGTAGGCACCAGAACACCCTTGTCTGCCACCAAGTCTTTGAAAAATTTGCACTTCCCAAGCGAGGGATTAACAACATTAGGGATTACATTCTCCTTTGCCACCAAGATGAGGGGGTTTGTTACCCCATCCATAGTTGCTTGGAAGGTTTGAGACCCAACCAAAAGAGAGGGAAAGCATGAAAGAATAAAGGAAATAAACAAGAAGCATGCAAAAATAAACAATAACAACAAAAACCTCAAAATCCAAGTGGCACAAACAGAGACAATAAATGCAAAGGGAGCCAAGCATACGAGGAGATAAACATATAACCTTCGTGGGGGAGGGAATGACCTCCCCCACCCACCGATCACTAGACACTAGGAATGTAGCCCTAAACAACCAACACCAATGCCCGTTTATTATGCCATTTTTTATTGTACTTTAGAATTATTTTATTTTATTTACATTACTTAATTTATTTATATTTTAAGAACCATTTAATTTACCTAAAAGTTATTTTATTTATAGAAGAGTTACTTTACTATTTATTATTTATTTAAAAATTATTACATCAAAAAATATAATTACAATGGTAACAAGGGATGTAGTGTAATGGCATAATCATGCTAACAAAAATTATTAAAGAGTTGATATAAAAAAATATAATATGATTGACATAAAACATTTCATAATTGTATAAAAATAAGTATTTAATTTAATAAATAAAATAATAAATAGTGTTTTTTAAAATAGTAAATAAGTTAATTAAAATTACAATGAAATCTCTTAAATAAATAACCATTAACTAAATAAAATAATTATTAATTAATTCTAATATTTAAGATATATATACTAATCTTGTTATGGGGTAAAAGCACAAAGTTGTGTTAATTTTGGTCAAACATATGATCTAGTAAGATTCATTCTAGCTAAGTTAGATACTTCCACAATATTTTCAACTAAAATAGTTGGCTAAAAATATATATGGAGCACCACTTTGAGTCCAATTTACTAAAAAAATAAAATTATTTGAAAAACTTGAAGTTTCAATAACTCCTACTAATGCAAATAACATTTTTTTTTAAATATAAAAAATACCCTTTTATAGATCCATAAGTGTAGTTTTTAAAAATATATTTATTTTAATAGTTTAATTATTATTTATATTTTGTTTTTTTTTTATTTTTACTAAAAGTAGGTTATTAGCACACAATACTAGGTTCATTACCATGCCAAAGAAAAATACCAAAACTTATTAAAAAATTTAAAAAATATGATGCACTAGATAAAAGAATCTATTTCAAGATGGTATAATTTTAGATAAATATTTAATATGAAAGTTGATGTCCCACGGAAACAACTATATTTTTATTCACACAAATTTAATATTTATTTATAAATATAAATATATCAAAATTGAAAAAAAAAAAATCCATGCACTAAAGTTTCAAGTTATAAATACACAAAAAATTTAAAAGAAAAAAAAAACACTATAAAAAGTTTGAAACCCCCAATTGTCGCCCATGATCTAATTGTTGTTTACTCCTTGTTCACCTAACCCCCTAATAACTGTTTAAATTTTAATTATTACATTTTTTTAATTATGTCAATAAAAATTTACAAATTACACCAATATATGTTCACTACTGAATGTCCAGTTGACAAAAAAAAAAAAAACACATTGAAAACACCTTAAATTTTTGTGGGTTTTTATTGGTTGTCTAATGAACGAGTACTAGCGAAGTGGTAAAGATGTAGGGGATGGAGATTTAAAAACACCTTTTTTAAGCACCTTTTGCTTTACGGGTTCCACAAGGCACATTTTAAATACCCAAAAGCCAATTTTTTCTTTTTAAGACTCACTTACGAAGAAGCCCAAGAAAAAAAATTGAAATTAGACCTATTTTGCACTATGCACGAATGCATGAAGTTATCCCTGGTAGCTACTAATACGTTTCCCCTAGTTTACATCATTTCAAAATTCAAAACATATATGCCACTTTTTAGTGATTCAAGTTCAAAAGTTGGATCAGTGTTGGTCATTTCCTTTACAAAGTGTGACACAATTTTGTGCTTTTACTCTATGTTAAGAGGTGTTTTAATATATTTATAATAGAAAGACATGTGACATGACATATATTTAAAAAATTAAGTTGTAAAATAACTTTTCAAATAAAAATAAAATAAACAATAGGGGATGACCCTGTAGTACAACAATATGTTGCTTGATAATGGAAACACTACTTCTTGTGTTTGAATCCCACAGAGTGTGGGGGGTTTGTTGGCGGTTGTAGTGATGAGCTTGGTGGTTGGAGTGTAGTGATTAGGGGGAGGTTGTTGATTAGCCATAGGTGGTGTTGGCGAACATTAGATGATCAATGATGCTGGTGTCGAGTGTGGCTATGGGGTGATCGATGGGAGTTAGGAAGTGGTGGTGACCGAAGGAGTGATGGAAATAGGAGAGGTTGATGGTGGCAGTAGTTACAATGGTGGTGGCTATGACAATGGTGGGTGTAGTGGTGGGGGTTATGACAGTGGAAATGGTAGTTGGGGAGGTGGTAGTGGTGGCTTGGTCATGTGTCGATAGTGAGAAAGGATGGAGGAAGTGTCGAAGGAGAGGAGGAACAGGGGGGGAGTTGAAGGAGGAGGCAAGGGTGGAAAAAGAGGAGGTAGTGTGCGAGTGCGAGGAGTTAGAAAGAGAGAGGAGGTAAATACACCGAGAGAGGTGGATCGAAGGTGGTAGGAAGAGAGGAGGAGATAGAAGTAGACATGGAATGTCGAGGATGAGGTCCCCCAAATGTGGCCTCACTGGTTCATAGCTCCAGTAAAAAATGTTCACCTATCAAAAAATAAAAATAAAATAAACAATGTAACTTAAAAAAAAAACTCTTGAATAAATTAAATAAGTAAAGATTATATTTATGAATATTATCTACATAAATATGATTAAAACATATATCAATAGTTATATTATTTTTTACATTTATTAAGCAATTCAAAAATAATGATATTAAGGTGTTTAATTTACTTAATATTTATTTTATTTTACTTTAGAGTTATTTAAGAGCTATTTTATTTTAAGTTAGAATTATTTTATTTATATTTATTAAGAATTATTTTATGGTTTTATTTTTTAAATATATGTTGTGTTTGAGTTTTTTTAATGTATACATTCATACCATAATGAAACATGTCACTTGAAAATATGTTTTAGAAAAATTATATTTATATTATTATTACGCTGAAGGCGTGTCCTATTTGAGAATTGCAAAGCTAATTATGAAATCAATAGTCAAAAAATCATTACAAGCAATGCAATACAGTTGATTTAATCTCGTCCATACAATGTTTTTAAGTATTTTTCTTTTTAAAATAAATGTCATTTTTAATTAAATGTTATTGAATTTGTGGTTGTCATTACAGACTTCCACCAAAGAATGTGCCAATTATTCTATCAACTCCCACCGAAGAATGTGTCAATTATTTTGTTGAACAAAACATGGCACAGAGTGGAGTTACCCTATTCGTTACATATTGATTTCTCCTTAAACTACGACTTCTCCACCATGGCGCGTTTTCTCTAGCAGTGGGGAAGATCTCCTTTTGAAGAATGTGGTAGTGACAAATAGTGGTTGATTTCCTTGACATAAGGTTTTACCTTGAAACTTTTCCTGTGTAAATGGCCTTTTGTGCTAAAACACAGAAAAAGCATGCCTCATAAAATTGGGCAGATAGCGGAAGTACAAGTAGATCCACAAGGAAGAACAGCAAAGAACAGTTTAGAGGAGTGGAAGCCAAGAGTGGTGAGGAAAGCAGCAAAAAAGGGTGAAAATGGCGAAAAATGATCTAAAAGAATGGCAAAAAATGATGAATGGTTGAGATTCATTTAATGTTCATTGCATATTAATTCCTTCTTAGACTGAAGAAGTTAGAATTGTTCTGCCTTCTCTCTTTTGTTGAGTGATTATTCCTTCGTAGGTAATTGTATATTCTGCAACTCTTTAGTTTACATGTTTTTGTATTTTCTCTGAATATAATAATTTTTGTGTATGAGATTTGTTTTATCTAATATATGTTCTATAACTAATATATTAATTTTTCTATAATTTGTAGTAATTAATGTTGTGCAAGAAAAATTGAAAAGTAACCGTCCCAATGCATTGTGCTACTTTTCCCAAATCCTTCTATTTTCAGTGAACAAGGTATTCTTTTCAAAAAATGATTCATGGGTATTAATAATTCCGCTGAAGTAGATTTTTTCCTTGTTTTAATATTTTTGATGGAATCTTAGGTGTTCATCATTTTGCCCATTATTTTGACTGTTTGTTGTGGTTTTTTGCTGCTTTCCTTGTCGGTATTGGTTTTTGTTCTTCCAAAATGTTCATCATTGCTTGCCTAATGTTTGGGGCCATCCACTTATGTTTGTGGAGCTCTATTCTTGACAAGTGTATTACCACTTGTAATTTCATCCCCTTTGATGAGCATCGATCCCATAACATATTGGTTTTCATTCTTCCAAAAATGTTCATCGCTACTAATGACCTTTCACTCCTCCAATTTTGCAAGCTACTCCCTAAAAATAAGGTTTCACAAGGGTTTTAGAATATGTTTATTAAAATGAAAATTGGGGCCATCATCCTAATAGTGAGCATATTTTCAGATTTGTGAGGTATTACACAACCTTGGTATTAGAGAATCTTAGTTTTGGAATAGTATAATTAGTTGAGTTTCTCCCTAATTTCTTTGAATTGAGTTTATTGTTGTGATAGAGGTTGTTGTTTGGCTTTTCCATAAGCATGCAGTTCAATAATATGATGTATTTTTTTGTAGTTAATGTTTCCTATAAGGTATTTAGGAGTGTGGAGAACATTACCATATGCTTCTTTTGACACTTTGAAAACATAGTCACATAATCATCTTTTTTTAAAAAATATTTATACTTATGATGACAGTCATATCATTGTGATCTAATTGTTATCATGATTTTGAGTAAGAAATTCTTGATGAAATGATGAAAATCCATGTTTGACTGTTGCACATCTCAGGGGACTGTCATATGGCTATCATGATTGGAATCATGGAGATAGCTCATTTCACTATCTTTTGAACCGTATCTCTTATAGTCTCTCAATTATTATGTGCTTGAAATAATATCTCCTCCCATGACATCATTTCCTTCTTCCTTAGAATGCTTGAATAAAATGAAAAATTGGACAACAATTTCCATTTTCAAGCAATTAGTTGTAATAAGAGATTTTTAACCACAATGGCCAAGATTTTGATGAGAAACATTCTCTTCTTACTATCACTCTTCTTTCATGATTTTCTTTTGCTACCACTAGCACCCAACTTATTGAATCACCTGGATAATTATTGAAAAGATAATATCTGGATTAGGAGATCTGTCATTGTCTCCCTTGCTAAGTTTCAACTTCTCTTGCTTTTGCAAGGAAATAATGACACAGTGGACTCATAGGCCCACTTGTTGCATTCTTTTATGGTGATTGTTATGCTATTTTGGCCTCTGCAAGGACAACTACCTAGAATTTCTCCATAGTTGACTACGTCCTTGTTGTCCAAGGATAAACAAAATGCATTTGGGTTAATGGCACCTGTCCAACAAGTTGGGGAGAGACAGGTTAGGGCATATGCAATATATGCACAGACTTCTTTTTTCAATCATGACTACCTTCCAAATGCCTATAGGTTAGTATGATTAATTTTAAAATTTTATTTTTGGTTATATGCTTGATAAGATAAATACATGTTAACTACAAACTAAAACAACATATGGGTAAGTGCACCAAGATGTTTCCCAAAAAGGGGGCTTAAGTGGCCACTTTTTTTTTGAAATCAAGAAATACTGACCTTGGACGTGAAATTGAGGATAGCTACACTCAAAATTTTGAGATGGAACAAAAAAAATGATCGAAGTGTTCTGAGTCTACTTTCTAAACTACTAATTTATTTTGAAAATGGTTGAGATTAAGGGGTCTAAAAGAGGGATGTACACAAAGTGTTGTTGTTTTTGTTAGAAAAAAACAACATAGCAACTCTTGTACGACCCTAGCACGGTGAACTTTTTTGTAGTATTTTTAAAATCACTATGGTCATAAGTTAGCTAACAGTATCTAGTTGATGCACAATTTTTCTGATAATCTTTTAATGAATATTTTATTTTTTACTAATTTTCTAAGTGGGCACTTCCTAAAAATTAGAATTTTGGCCGTGCTCCCACTACAAATTTTGGAAAGTAATTGATTTTTTTATTTTTTTTAAATTTATAGAATGGAGTCTATTTTATAAAAATGTAATTTAGTTGAAATTTCAATGAACGATTAATTTATAACGAAAAAAACACCAAACACTTCTTTTTGAGAAAAAAAAAACATACAAACAAAAGAAATTATGGATGAAAGGCCTAACATTGTCAGAAAGTGAAAAAAATTACATCGTTGGAAAGCTAAGAGAGAACCTAATATTACACAGGTGTTCAATTTTGTTGATATTGAACCAGATGCAATCTTGATGGTGAGCATGAACTCGATTATGTGAAAAATTGTAGAATTTGCAAAAACACGACTTTGGTCATTGGGAATGCCCTCCAAGCCTTTGGGTTCATATTCCAAGGAAAATACCAAAGCTAAGGCTCGAGGATTCCCAAAGCAAAATATAACGCGAGAGTGTTATAATGCGTGCACATTATGTGTTAGTTTTGACATTTTTTGCTTCTTTGTGAAACATGTCTAGCAACACATAGCATGCTCATGTTATGTCTTCCTTTAGTTAAATGCCGCTTTATTGAATGTTTGTTGATATTTTTGTATGTATATGTATGTTGGTGTGTCATGTTTGTATGTATGCATGCTTGTATGCATGCTTGTATGTATGCTTACATGTATGTATGTATGCTTGTGGGAGAGAGGGTGAGAGAGGGTGGGAGTGGGAGAG
>VDFB02091038.1:53399-100190 GCA_007258455.2 Sequoia sempervirens
CTTCCCAACTCAAAAACTCAATTTTAGTCACCAAAAGCTCAATTTTGTTAAGGAAAACTCAACATTTCCTCATTTGGTTTGATGCCCAATCCAAGATCATCCTCCATTCAAGTTTATCATGGCCTTGTATAATGTTTCCCTCTTAAAACAAACCACTTAAAATTGAAAAACTAACATTTGAAAGAGGTGACCATTGGTCTCCTTTAATAGACTTTTACAACCCTTCACTATTAGTTAATTTGACATGACTTAGCACTTTTTGCACAAGTAAAATTATTCATCATGCCGAAGAAATGAACTGTTAAAAGGAAAAAACTAACAAATTATCAGCTCCAAGCCTTCAAATATAAAGAGAAAAAATTGATGAGGGAATATCATGAAAAGAAAAAATTGGGAATGATTGATGAAAACAAGCCAGTTGAAGAGGAACCTCAACTTTCAAAAAGAGAAAATAAATTGGCAGCACAAAGGGCACGAATGCAAAAGATTTGTGCTAGGGGAGATGCAGATACTATAGTTGGAGACACACCCTCTACCGCAAGTGAATATGAAGGGACACCATCTACCACAAGTGAGTATGGTTGGACACCATCCACCACATCTGAAGTTGAGAGTACATCATCACTCGGATTTGACAAACAAGGTATGTCATCCTCCCCACGTGAACCTCAAGGTATGTATTCTATTCCACCCTCGGTTGAAGGTATGTAATCTAGCCCACCTCAATTAAATATTGATGAAATTACGAATGTTGAGATGTATGTACCTAATAGAACACCACCTAGAATTTTGTGTAGAAAGCCAAAGTTTTTGATTAATATTGATGAGGATATTTTGTAGCACATGGAAGGTAAGATTCCAGACTGAACTTGTAGAAGATATGTTGATAAGATTTGGAAAATTTTCTTTGAAAGGCTAAATGAGACCACAAGACATGTCAACTATTTGTTCAAATGATGCAGGGTTTAAAGTACAAAAACATCATGAAGACTCTTGGGCTGAGAACATTGAATGCATCAATTCAAAACACTATTGTGAAGAATCTAATGGATGTTTATGAGAGTGTGGGTAAGACCTCACGCTCAAAGGATAAAAATTTCACCCAATGTGTCATTACATCGACTTTGGTAAGCTATCAAACAAAGATATCTTGTCTCATTAAAAAGACAAGTGAACAAATGGGAATTAGTAGAAAAAATTTATCAAAATCCATTCAAAGGTGGAAAAGAATTAAGGGCATCGATTCAAATGAATTATGGGAATTCTCGAGAAGAATGCCACATAAAGATAAAAAAGTTGTCAAGAAGCATTGAGAACACTAATTGAAGATTATTGGAAGAATAATACAAGGCCATCTCTGAATCAAAGGGATGTTGTGAGAAGGAGAATTGGTAGTCAGAACCATGAGCCACATCTAAATAATTTTTTGGATACGACTCAAACCCAATTTTTTCGTAAATTTCAAAATCCTTATCCTCAAATTAGTATTTCTCAAAGATTTTTTGAAATTCTTAAACATTTTTATGTTAAGATAAATCACACATGCACTACTTGTTGTTCTAGACTACTTATTGAATTCGCTAACCATTATGATGTTTATCATTCTATATGTTTAGATTTGCATACTAATGATGTTTTGTAGGATTGTGGCATAGAAGCCCCACCAAAATCTTCAAGAGAGTTTTTATCAAAAAATTTATGTCAAATAGAGGATGGCCAAATATTCTACAAGAAAACATGCTTGGATGGTTCATGCGAGCATTATGGTGGCTTGCAACAAATGCTAGTATGTCAACATATGGAAAGCACAGATGAGGTGGGACATAAACTAGTAGATTCTGGGAAGTATAAAATAGTGGCATACGCTACAAAAGATGGGTCTCAATAAAAAAAGGTGTGATTTGGTTATTGAGAAGATTCTAGTGTATCAGTTTATGTCCATGTTTCGTGAGAATCTAGTGTATGAGTATGCAAGGCATACCCATAGAGCCTGATGGCTAGACATGCAATTCAAGCTATGCAAGGACACCTTTCCAGTTGGTAGCATAGTATTAGTGGTTGAATTTGTAGAGAACTACACTATACAGCCACAGTGTGAGGTATAGTCACAGTATTACAACTCCACAGAGGTTTCAATATTTGTGCATATAGAATTCATTCATGCAGCTGATAGTACAGAGGACCAAAGGAAGGTATTGAGGGAGTATCACTTTTATATTAGTGATGATCACACACATTCTCTAGATTTTGTGCAAGGTTGCTTCCAGATGTTCTATAGTGATTTGGCTTGGAAGGGCATAACATATGGCCATCATATAATATGGTCGGATAACAGTGCAACACAGTTCAAGAATGTGTGCATGTTCTATTGGTTGTGTAAGATGCATCTCACTACAGGTGTTCAACATATGTGGAACTTTTGTGAGGCCGAGCATGGAAAGGGGGAGCACGATGGTGCAGGAGAATGCGTGAAAAGAGCATTAGCACAAGAAGAGTTAAAGTATAAAGGTAGTGCAAAGTTGACAGATGCAAATTCAATCGTTGAGTGGTGTAATGCTTCGATGGGTCCAGGTAATGAAGGTACATCTTCAGTTCATAGATTTTTTTGGTTGATGGACGATACTAACATTGCACCATATGAGGATTTTTGTACACTAACAAGATCGAGTGAGCTACACTCTTTCCTTAGCTCAAATTCAGGTTCTTGGAGTATCGATACACATAATATGACATGCTTTTGTTCTTCATGTACAATGCAAGCTTGGAATGATTGTGAGTTATGGGAGTGGGTTGACAAATGGTTTACAAGTTATCTTAGCCCACTTCACACATATCTCCCTCTGACAACATTGGAACTAACATAGATGGAATCATTGGTCAACTTTGACCATGTATCAAATCTATTTCAACCAGGTAATATATCTACTTGCTTAGTTTTTGAAATTCCATATTGTGATCTTACTTTGTACTGTATTCGTAATGTTGACTAATTTCAAGTGATTTACTGCACAGATCAATGCAGGGCATGTTTATACAGTTATTGCAGATGAAGTAAATGAAGAGGTAACATACTATTACTTGTGTCATTGTGTTGAGGCCAAAAAGAAATTGGAAGCCCCAATTATAGATGGAGAAAATATCAAATACCCTACAGGCTCAGTTGTTGTTACTGGAATGTGGCTTAGAAGGTACCCACATAAGAGTGTTAAACATTGGTTGTTTGAGGACTTTGACACGCATCATAAGATTCTTCATTACTCGAACCTTGTTGTGGCATACAATGTTCATATGAGAAAATATGGGGGTAGACCTTTGAACAAGACCTTGTGGAAGGTCTATGAGTCTAACCATGAGGCAATACTTGACATAATAAAGAGTAGAGCAGATCCAGACGGTTCATTGGATTAATTTGTAAATATATGTGCAATGGTTCTTATTAATTTATACTTTTATCCATGTTAATTTGTTTGATTCCAATGCTATCATGTCTTATTTTACTTTGTGTATTTGTAAGTAACCCGATAAACATTGATTGGTGTCCCCTTGTAGAAAATGTAGATTTATGAGCCATCCAAGAGAATCTCTAGCATAAAAGCAATGCAACATCCCTATTTTGATGATCTTGACAAATCTCAATTATATTTTCAACCATTACAAAAGTGCATACAAAGCTTGGTGAGGGAATTTCAATTTATTCATTTGAAGTTAACCTTATCATGAGCACCTATGATGTAGACATTATAGGAGCATCTCGAATTTCAAGATATTCTAGATTCATGAGCTATGTTGTGTGTAATAGGTATCTTGGAAGTCACAATGAAAATGTATGAGCAGGAGTGACTAAGTTGAAAGACTGCCATGCCTATCTGTAAGTGCCTTCCATCTGTTTTCATTTCATTTCCATTTTGGACATGAGTTGTTTCTTTTTATTCTTTTACTTTGTGTACATCTATAACTAAACTAGTAAAAATTGATTGGTTTCTCCTTGTAGAAAATGTTGATTTTTGGGCCATCGAAGAGAATCTCAACCAAAAAAGCAATGCAACATCCTTATTTTGATGATCTTGAAAAATCTCAATTCTGATTTGAAGCCATTATAAAAGAACGTGTGAAGCTTTGCGAGAGAATCTCAAGTTACTCATTTGAAGTTAACCTCTGAATGAGAACCTATGATGTAGACATTATAAGAAAATATCAAATGTATGAGTGACATTGTAAAATATTTGTGAGAACAGAGTACCTAAGGCATTGTAATGAGATTTGTACTTGTAATGACATTTATTGAAATATTTAAATTTCATGCAGGGGCACCAAGGTTATTGAACAAATTTGGTTCATGGAATTATTTTAAGTTAGTAAATTGTGTTTTGAGTAAATTGTCAATTGATTTATAATGTAATAATTCATGTTATTGACAAGCTCAATAGTTAGGAATGATTGGAAAGATGTAGAATCATTTGTGAAGGATAGATTTAAAGCCTCTTGAAGGCTCTAACATAATGTAATTTTCGTGCAGGAGCACCTAGTCTCCTAGTTGCAAAATTTCACTTTTTGAAGGTTGATAGGTGGTCAATAGATTAGATTAAGGTATTTTGTGTTTATTTACACTAAATAAGGTCAATCAAGACCATTTAAGGTGTATTAGGGTGAGCTTTTGAGTCTCGGTGGTCAAATGTGCAAAAAAATGCATTCTTGCTACAAAATTGTCAATATTTGAATTTGTAGCCTTTTGAAGAAAAATATTTGAATTTGGTTGTAAATGTGCAAGAATGAGGTCTAAGAGTTTGATATACCATTTGGTTGTAAATGTGCAGTATTTATGTTGAGGAAATTTTCTTTAGATGCAAGGATTCAAAGCACATCAACCACATGTGGTACAAATGAATAAATCCTAGAGACAATATGTAGCAATGAAAGAGTTTGAAAAGGCAGAGAGAGCAACACTGGTGACTTAGGAGAAACTTAAACTTTCAAAAACAAATTCAATTAGGCTAGCAGATGTGTGGATCAGGCCAACATTTGGTGGAAGAGGAAGAAAGATGACCGGAACTCTAGAGGCCCACCATACTAGATTTCAATATTCAACGATGAGAGTAGATGAGAGAGTTGATATCATGTATCAAAACATTAAGCATGCATTCTTCTAGCCAATGGAGAAGGAGATGATTACTTTTCTTCATTTTCATTTGCATAACCGTATCAAGGCATGGGAACCAAGAAGAACAAGGATGTCAAGTTTTATGTGGAGGTAATGGATGTGGTCCAAACTTTAGGAGGGGAAAGAAGGTCAATGTATGATTGTTAACCTTGAGAGAGTATGACTTGGGAAAAAGGCATTTGATATGGCTATTATTTTGAAAGACTTCAAGCGAGATGTACTCCACATTGACGTCATTCCTGAATCTTCACTTGATGGCATGAAGGAATGGTTGAACTCCATGGATATAAAGTATTATGAAAGCAAAATGAACTTGAACTGGTGGCCAATTTATTGAAGATGGTGGTTGGGAATTTTTGAATATGGAAGCTAGAGATTCTGATTCCAATAATTCAAAAGAATCAAAACAAGGATATATGAGATCCCTCTAAAGTAGAAGAGGAATCAGAATCAAATTTCATGTAGCCACCATCAAGAGTGTTACAAGCCAACAAGATGGAGGGAATTCTTATATAAGGATAATTTTCAATGTTGCAAGTACTGGCTTTAATACCAACTACAATGGCAACATTGAAATTCCCTAGCAGTATTTATGTTGAAGAAATTTCCTTTAGATGCAAGGATTCAAAGCACATCAACCACATGTGGTACAAATGATTAAATCCCAGAGATGATATGTAGCAATGAAAGAGTCTGTAAAGGCAGATAGAGCAACACTAGTGACTCAGGGGAAACTTCAACTTTCAAAAACAAAGTCAATTAGGCTAGCAGATGTGTGGATCGGGCCAACATTTGGTGGAAGAGGAAGAAAGGTGACTAGAAATTTGGAGGCCCACGATACTAGATTTTGATATTCAACCATGAGAGTAGATGAGAGAGTTGATATCATGTATCAAAACATTAAGCATGCATTCTTCCAACCAGCAGAGAAGGAGATGATTACTTTTCTTCATTTTCATTTGCATAACCATATCAAGGCATGGGAACCAAGAAGACCAAGGATGTCGAGTTTTATGTGGAGGTAATGGATGTGGTCCAAACTTTAGGAGAGGAAATAAGTAAAATGTATGATTGTTAACCTTGAGAGAGTATGACATGGGAAGAAGGCATTTGATATGGCTATTATTTTGAAAGACTTCAAGCGGGATGTACTCCACATTGACGCCATTCCTCAATCTTCACTTGATGGCATGAAGGAATGGTTGAACTCCATGGATAAAAAGTATTATGAAAGAAAAATGAACTTGAACTGGTGGCCAATTTATTGAAGATGGTGGTTGGGAATTTTTGAATATGGAAGCTAGTGATTCTGATTTTGATAATTTAGAAGAGTCAGAACAAGGATATATGAGTTCCCTCTAATGTAGAAGAGGAATCAAAATTAGATATCATGTAGCCACCATCAAGAGTGTTACAAGCCAACAAGATGGAGGGAATTCTTATATAAGGATAATTTTCAATGTTGCAGGTACTGGCTTTAATACCAACTACAATGGCAACATTGAAATTCCCTGGCAGTATTTATGTTGAGGAAATTTCCTTTAGATGCAAGGATTCAAAGCACATAAACCACATGTGGTACAAATGATTAAATCCTAGAGATGATTTGTAGCAATGAAAGAGTCTGAAAAGGCAGACAGAGCAACACTAGTGACTCAGGAGAAACTTCAGCTTTCAAAAGCAAAGTCAATTAGGCTGGTAGATGTGTGGATCGGGGCAACATTTGGTGGAAGAGGAATAAAGATGAGTGGAAATCTGGAGGCCCACCATACTATATTTCGATATTCAACCATGAGAGTAGATGAGAGAGTTGATATCATGTATCAAAACATTAAGGATGCATTCTTCCAGTCGACAGAGAAGGAGATGATTACTTTGCTTCATTTTCATTTGCATAACCACATAAAGGCATGGGAACTAAGAAGACCAAGGATTTTTAGTTTTATGTGGAAGTAATGGATGTGGTCCAAACATTAGGAGGGACAAGAAGGTCAATGTATGATTGGTGCAGGAGCACCATTCAATAGGTTTTGTTCATCAAGGCAAATAAGGAGTAGAGTATAGGATTTTGAGTTTTGTATTAAAATAAGGTCTATGAGACCATTCTATTATGTATTTAGTCATATTTGGGCTGTATTAGGTGTTTAGGAGGTTGGGTTTTTCAAAAAGTGCAAAATGTTTAAAAATTACAAAAATGTGCAAAATTTGCAAACTCAAACATTGTAAAATTGCAAAATTTGCATTATGGAGGGAATGTGAAGAGTCAAACTAGTTCAAAGGTTAGTTAGGAAGGTGAATGAGTTTTTAATTTGTGGGAAAGAGTTTAAAAATATGGATAACTCGAATTGAAGGTTGGATTTTGTCATTTGAAGAAGCAAAAACAATAAAAACTCAAAATTTTCTAGAATTTTATATATTTTTAGCTATAGCAGCATATTGTACGGCATGTATTTCAATTAGTTGATCCATATTTGTTGATATTTTCATAGTATATGGAGTTACCTTTCTTTTGAACCCATTTAGAATGTTTTCCATAACGTTTTGTGCATTTTATCATCAATTTACTAAAGTTGGCTTGAACTTGTACATTTTAAGGTTTTGAGTCAATAAAAATAGATTTTTGACCCATTCCTCTTTCTTTAGCCTTTGTAACTTGAGGAATAGGTCTTCACTAACATTATTAAGGTGTGGGTATGATGTGTTAGTGTTGGGGAGGTCTGAAAGTGAGATGGGTGTGAAACCCATGTGTGTAAAAGTGAGTTTTCTTTAAGAAAAATGGTGGTTTTGAAGAGTCAAATTATGTTTTTGTGTAGGGAATCATTATTTTATGATTGTTTGAGCTTGTGCAGGGTATCAAAAACTTGTTTGAGTAATTTTTAGGTTGTGGTTAGCTTTGAAAGTATCATTTTCAATAAACCCCTAAGGTTTAGGCTACAATAGAGGGTTTTGTGGTTTACCCATTGTACAGTGGTATAACTGAAATCTGATTGTGGATTTTGAAGTTTTGACACCTTATAATTTTTGCCTCAAGATTTGGTAGGGTTTGATAAGTTTAGAGTATAGACCCTTTGTTCAACCAAATTGATCCCTTAAGGGTCCAAAGAGCAAAATGGCTGAAAACTTCAGCATGAGGTTACTCGGACACCATGATACTTATAAACTTCTCATCTAATCCTATGGGATCCCACTGGGCCCCTCTAAAATAACCTCTCTCAGTTTTTATTATTTTAGAGTGGTTTTCCTATGGTGTCTAGTTTTCAATTGATGGAAAAAGTGTCAAATTCAAGCAGTGGAAAGTTGCAAGGTGGTGCAACTTTCTTTTTGCAAATTGTGTGACCAAAAAGACTATTTCAATGCATCTAAATAGGAATTTTTATGCTAGGCATGGTCCTCTTTCACACCCAAACATGCGGAATCACTCTGAGCTATGTTCAACCAAATTGATCCCTTAAGGGTCCAAAGGGAAAAATGGTTGCAAACTTCAGCATGAGGTTACTCGGACACCGTGATGCTTTGAAAATTATTGTCTATTCTTATGGGATCATGTTGGGGCCCTCTACAATAACCTCTCTCAGTTTTGGTTATCTCAGAGTGGTTTTCTTGTGGTGTCCAATTTTCAGTTGATGGAAAAAGTGTCAAATGGAAGCAGTGGAAAGTTGCAAAGTGGTGCCACTTTCGTTTTGCAACTCATGTGACCAAACATATTATTCCAATGCATTCGAATAGGAATTTTTATGCAATGCATGTTCCTTTTTCACACCCAAACACATGGAATCGCTCTGAGCTACGTTCAACCAGATCGATCCCTTAAGGGTCCAAAGGGAAAAATGGCTGCAAACTTTAGTATGAGGTTACTTGGACACCATGATGCTTAGAAACTTCTCATCTAATTCTATGGGATCATGTTGGGCCCCTCTACAATAACCTCTCTCGGTTTTCATTATTTTAGAGTGGTTTTCTCGTGGTGACCAGTTTTAAGTTGATGAAAAAAGTGTCAAATGGAAGCAGTGGAAAGTTACAAAGTGGTGCAACTTTTGTTCTACAACTCGTGTGACCAAACGGACTGTTCCAACGCATCCGAATAGGCATGTTTACGCTAGGAATGGTCCTCTTTCACACCCAAACAAGCAGAATCGCTCTGAACTACATTCAACCAGATTGATCTCTTAAGGGTCCAAAGGGCAAAATGGCTGCAAACTTTAGCATGAGGTTACTTGGAAACCATGAAGCTTAGAAACTTTGTGTCTAATCTCATAGGATCATATTGGTTCTCTCTATAATAACCTCTCTTAGTTTTGGTTATCTCAGAGTGGTTTTCCCGTGGTGTCTAGTTTTTAGTTGAGGGAAAAAGTGTCAAATGAAAGCAGTGGAAAATTGCAAAGTGGTGCAACTTTCATTCTGAAACTTGTGTGACCAAACATCCTATTCCAACACGTCTGAATAGGAATTTTTATGCTAGGCATAGTCCTCTTTCCTACCCAAACATGAAGAATTGCTCTGAGCTATGTTCAACCAAATCAATTTCTTAAGGGTCCAAAGGGCAAAATGGCTGCAAACATTAGCATAAGGTTACTTGAACACTGTGATGCTTAGAAACTTCTCATTTGATCCCATGGGATCAAGTTGGGACCCTCTACAATAACCTATTTCAATTTTTGTTATCTCAAAGTGGTTTTCCCGTGGTGTCTAATTTTTTCCCGTGGTGTCCAGTTTTCAGTTGATGGAAAAAGTGTCAAATAGAAGTAGTGGAAAGTTGCAAAGTGGTGCAACTTTCATTCTACAACTCGTGTGACCAAACGGACTGTTCCAACACATCCAAATAGGAATGTTCACACTAGGCATGGTCCTTTTTCTCACCCAAACACACAGAATTGCTCTGAGCTACATTCAACTAGATTGATCTCTTAAGGGTTTGAGTGTAGTATGTTGAAATAGGCCATTCCACCTATTGTTGGGGTTGTGTCTCAGTGATTACTAACATTTCCCCTATTGAAAGAGATTACTAAGGGCATTGGAAGAGATTACTAATGTTTCCCCTGTTGAAAATTCAAAATTGAGGCCCCTTAAAAGCAAGGCTAGAAGAGGTGAAAAGAAGAAATTGCTTGAAAATAAGTTAGAATAGGTTGGAAATAGGGTGAGATTGTGGAGTTTGATGTGTTCAAAAGGTCTGCAAGGACAGGGGAGGTCAAAAGTATGTTATGGCATGACATGCCCTACTTGGGAAAACATGGGTTTTGAATTAAAAAGAGAGGTTTGAGGGAGTAAACATGGGTAAGCTCAAGGGGCAACATAATTTTGTGGTCAATTAAGTTTCTGTAGGAAAAATGAAGAGTGTTGGAATAGGTTTTGAGGTTCAGGTTTAGGGGTTTGGTTCACCGGTTTGGCCAAAAAATTTTGGAGGGGGGTTCAATTAGTTTTGGGTTCATTGGAACAAAAAACATGTAAAAACAAAATATATATATGCAACCTAGAAGCATGAATTAGGATTAGCATATCACATATCATCATATAAACAACAAAACCACCATAAACTTGAATGTCATTTAAAACAACAAAATTTCCAAAAAAAATGTGTTTAAAACCTGCAAAAAAATGTGAATAAAATCACACTAATTTTCGCATGAAAAAAAAAACCATGAGACCATAGCTTGTTGATTACTATTATGCTTTGATAGATTTTTTCCAAGCATCCATAGCTTGTTTGAAAGTACTTTTTTTAGGCTTTTAGCCATAGCAGCAAGGTAGTGAATTGTTTGATAAAATGCTTTAGTAGACATGTATAAAAATTGTGGTAGCATGGCAGTGAACTGTTTGAAAAAATGCCTCAAAGAAATGTGGTTTCATGGTGATGGGATGTCATGACGAATACCATGACAAGAAAATTGCTATGTATTTTCATGGCATTCCATCACAATTGAGACCACATTTCTTTGAGGCTCTTTTTCAAATAGTTTGTTGCCTTGTCTATGCTATTGCTTATTATTATGCTTTGATATATTTTTTCCAGGCATCCATAGCTTGTTTGGAAGCACCTATTTTAGGCTTATAGCCATAGCAGCAAGGAGGTGAAATATTTGATAAAATTCTTTGGTAAACATGTATGAAAAATATGGTAGCATAGACAAGGCAGTGAACTGTTTGAAAAAATGCCTCAAAGAAACGTGGTCTCATGGTGATGGAATTCCATGACAATCCATACCAATTTTCTTGTCATGGCATTCCACCACCATGAGACCCCATTTCTTTGAGGAATTTGTTTCAAATAGTTCATTGCCTTGTCTATGCTATTGCTTACTATTATGCTATGATATATTTATTCCAAGCATCCATAGCTTGTTTGAAAGCACCTGTTTTAGGCTTTTAGCCATAACAACAAGGCAATGAACTATTTGATAAAATGCTTTGATAGACATGTATGAAAAATGTGTTAGCATAGACAAGGCAGTGAACTCTTTGAAAAAATGCCTCAAAGAAATGAGGTCTCATGGTGATGGAAGGCCATGACAATCAAAATCATTTGATTGTCATGGAATTCCATCACCATGAGACCTCATTTCTTTGAGGAATTTTTTCAAAGAGTTCACTACCTTGTCTATGATATTGCTTACTATTATGCTTTTGATAGATTTTTTCCAAGCATCCATAGCTTGTTGAAAGCACTTGTTTTAGGCTTTCAGCCATAGCAACAAAGGCGTGAACTATTTGAAAAATGCCTCCAAGAAATGTGGTCTCATAGAATGCCATGACAAGAAAATGTAATTGGAACCTAGTTATTAGTTATGCAATGTGAGTAATTGCATAGCTGCTTAGGTTGACTTTGTAAAACTATATTGTAATTGAAATTTTGTCATCTATCAGCATCTAGTTATTAGTTATGCAATGTGAAGCAATGCTTTGAGTTTGAAAGATGTGCAATGCAATGTAATCAACAATATGAATATAAACTACAAAAATCTATTTTTTACAATTTATTAGTTAAACTCTTTATTTTATTTTCTCTCTATATCTCTATGCTATGAAAATGCCTTTAAATTTTTTAAAACAAGTTTTTATCTCTTGTTCTACTTTTTTTACCTTTTTTTTTTTAAATCTGATTTTTCTCTAATTTTTTCTAGACTTTTTTCTCAATTTTTTCAAAAAATATTTATACTTTTGGTTTGCTTATTTTTTTCCCCAAAATATTTTTGCTGCTATGGTATAAACACATATATTTTTGTAATATCAAGGATACTTTTTGAAACTTACATGCATTGCTAATCTAAAAGGAAAATTATTTTTCCTAATATATATGCAGCCATGCTTTTGACATTGTCAAAAAGAGCAGAACTTCCTGAATGATGCAAAGGCATGGCCAAGAAGTTCTGACTCTTTGCATGAGAGAAGAGAGATGTTGTAGAGTACATGAAGTCAGTGAGAAAAAAAGTGTAATGTGTTTTAGTTTTTAGTATTCCTATGTTTATCTACAGATGTGTCATAAATTCGCAGTTCAAATATGGACATCAAACATCGATAAAAAAAAAAATTGTATTAACCAAATAGCCATGTACGCATACATCAATCTATGTCCATATAAGTATAAAATATACATACAAAATAGCCATATAGGCTTACAAGAATTCCATATAGGCATACAATGTCAAATATATCCAATACAAAATATGTACAAAATTGCAATGTCTAGGCATACAACAAAGGGCTCTAGAATCAAAATTCATTTCTCTCCATGCTCTGGAAATAAATTCTTTCCCTTTGTTTGGTGATCCAATGGTGATAAGTCCGTCACTCATTTCTATTGTGCTCAAGGATTGCTCCTACTGCTCCTACTAGAGTTTATCTCCTGGTGAAGTTTTAATTGTTACAATAAGAAGTAAAGACATTAATATATAGAAATTACATTATAAAAATGATATATTTAACAAAATAATCACTTACAGCCATCTCACGATCACTCTCCATGATGGAAATATTTGCACGCTGATGTCGAGGCATGCTCAAGCCTTGTATAAACCATCCAAATAGGAATTAAACTACGAATCCATAATGGTTTGATTTTTCACTAGAACTAACATCTATAACAATGAATGTAAATTAAAATTTAGTAATTTGCCTCATACCTCCGCTATCAGAGCCATCAAGGATTGTATAGCAAATGAAACACCGATATCCATTGCCCTCATAGAATTTGAAGGTGTTTCCACAACCAACATCTAAAAATAAAACAACAAATTATTCAATCACAAAAAAGTTACAATAGCGATCCACGTCACATGACTTATAATGTATGAGATCTAATGAACAAAATTTTGAGTACAAGTATTAAACTATATATTTCTGATTATCATGCTTACTATTTTCCCTATCCATATCTTGTTCGAAATGATGTGTTTTTAGGCTTTTACCCATAGCAGCAAACTACTAAAGCATTTGATTAAATTCTTTCATAAACATGTACGATAACTATAGTAGCATAATGAAGGTAGTGAACTGTTTGAAAAAATGCCTCAAAATAAATGGGGTCTTGTGGTGATGGCATGCCATTACAAACAAATGCACATCATGGCATTCCATCACCATAAGACCGTATTTCTTCCAGACATTTTTTCAAAAAGTTCATTTCCTTCTCTATGGTATTATTGCTTACTATTATTCTTTGATAAATATTTTTCCAAGCATCCATATAGTTTGTTGGAAAGCATGTCTATTTTAGGCTTTTAGCCATAGCAGCAACTGTAAGGAAGTGAGTAGTTTGATAAAATGCTTTGGTGAACATGTATGAAAAATGTGGTATCATAGGAAAGGTGGTGAGTAGTTTGAATAAATGCCTCGAAGAAATGTGGTCTCATGTGGTGATGGAATGGAATTCCATCACCATGAGACCACATTTCTTTGAGGCATTTTTTCAAACTACTAACTGGTGCAGGAGCACCTAGGTTACTAGTTGCCTCTCATAGGAAAATTTTTGTATAGATTGAATGCCCATTTGTAAATTCATGTAAAGGTCATATAAAGACCTACTTCATTTTATTTAAGGTCCTTAGGTGGTTACAAAAAAAAAAAATTCCAAATGTTGCTAAAGATGGGAAAATTTGTAAAAAGGAAAAGAAGCATCGAATATTAAAATTCAAAGGCAGTTTAAGTAGTTTCACTCGATGAGGGAGATTCAAAAGGTAGTTATCTGATTGGGAATATATATAAAATCATGTAAAAGGAGAGAAAAAGAATAGATTTTGTATTCTTGAATCATTTTCAATAAATAAAGTTCCTTGTTCTTGTTTTTGTTTCATTCTTGAATTCAGTTCTTGCACTAGCTATATATTTGTTTGTTCACTTTATATAGGGTTTTAACAATCATCTAGTGATTTTTTGAAGAGTTACCATCAAATTTAAAAGCCAAGGCTTTTGTGGTCTACCAGATTAACTAGTCAAGGGTTTTGAGGGTCATTTAAGGCTTGAATTCACCATCCCACCAATGTAGATTTAGGAGATTGGTGGGATGGAATTTATAGAAGGTTTTTAGAAATTTTTAAGAAATTTGTGAGTGTACAGGAATAGGGAAATCAAGAACCCTTTGATTGGCTACTGAATCATATAAGAAATACAAAGTTTCCTTCATGGAAAGCATGGTTTGAGGGTGGTGTTCAATGAAAAAGCATGCATGAAGGTGGGTGGTGAGTTTCTAAAGCTTATGTAATCTATTTCCATGGTGTTTGTGGTGATGGCAGGAGTATTTAAGGTTTTTAAGTACCTTATGTGATAAACCCTCCTTTGTAGGGCTTGATTTGTGCATAGAATAGGGGTTTTTTGGAACAGTGATTTATGGAGCCTTTATGTCACTAAAAATGTTTTATCCTTTAGTTTTGTGACATGATGAATGACTTTTTTCAGTCCTTTGGTATTTTGGTGATAAACTATGAGCACTTTATTTGTAATTTAAGCCTAAATTAGTAGCCCTTTCTAGCGAACAATTCAAGAATCTAGTAATTTCTTTATGACAAGCTACTAAGAAATTTTGATATGTTATGATGTGTTAAAAAAGGCTCCTAAATGTACATTGGGAATGTGGATATACAAAGTGAATGGAAAGGAATCACCCGATTAAGGGATATGTGACCTACAAGCAAAATGGTGGTAAGACTGTAAAAGTGTGTAATTCTGTAAATATAGAGATTTAAATGTTTATTTTGGCATAAAACCATCAATGTGAAGATATAAAAGGTGTGTGAATGGTTTGGTGAATTCATTGAGGCCAAATGTGATGATTTGATATGCTATAGCAATATGTCCCTAGGTGGAAATGGTAATTTGACTACATAAGAACTTATGATTTTGATAAATCAGTATTATGTGGATATGAACTAGGTTTGTTTCAGTCAAAAACATGATGTGAGTAATGTCTTGGAAGTCATATAAAATGATTGATGTGTAAATGGTTGATTTTAGTATCTTGGTCTTGAGGAACTGGTTGGTAAAAGTAAAAATTTTGTGAGTTGTTTAAGGAATTGAAAGATTCAGAGCTCTTTATCAAGTTTTTTCTTTGAATTCGGATAAATTGATGATGAAAAAGGTGTGTTAGGATCTGATGGATATAGGTTGTAACATGAAAGATTGGTTTTTGGTAATTTTTCCTAGGTAAAGCAAATTGAGTGGAAGGGTGCCTTGGTGAATGATGAAAGAGTGGATTGTTTAGTGACTCTAATTAGGTTTCTTGTGCATGGATCAGTCATTTTTGTTGATAAATAAGATGTTTGAAGCTTGAGGATGATAAGAAGTATTGAAATGAATTGGCTTGTTGTTGCCTTGTGGTTTACAAATGAAAAAATGTGATTTTTGATGAAAAGAGAAATAAATTTTAGTTGCTTATTCAATTTGATCTTCTCCTAATTCAATTGGGTTAGATGTTGGTGCAGGAGCACCTAGGTCATCAAATACTTTTCAATTTTGCAAAACGGATGAGTGTTCAAATTTTTATTGAATCAATCAAAAAAGGTCATGGAAAAATGATGTAAAGCATGTTCAAGGTAATACAATGTCTTATTTGAATGTATTTAAGGTTATGGGTAAGTTCTAGGTGGTCAAAGTGGGAAAATGCAAACAATGCAATAATGTGATATTGTTGAAAGTTGTTAAATTGACAAAAATAAGGAAATCGGGCATATTAAGGGTTAAAAGGGGTAGTTTCAACTGATGGAAAGATAGTTATGGAAAAGGAAATATCTTTAAAAGGCATGTAAAGGTGAGAAAAAGCAAAATTTTTGTTCTTGTAATTAGATTTTGAAATAAAAATTCCCTGTTTCTGAGTTTGCAACATTACTCCATTGTTTTGTTTTCTTGTGTTGGTAATTTAGAAACACCCAAAGTTAAATCATAGTGTGAATATATGTAAAGAGGAGTTAGTTTCCAATTTCAAGAGTTGGAAGGTTAGTTTTAGGAAACAAAAGAATAAAAGGCAGTTTTCAGTGCTTGACAAAGTCCTTTTAGAAGCAAGTTTGAGAGTCCAATAGGGTTTCTCTTCACTACACCAATGTAGGTCAAGTAAATTGGTGGAGTAGGTTAATGTTAGGATTTTTTTCATCTTTTGATGATTGTAAGTGTAGGGAAAAGCAAGAATACCATGGTGGAGTTGTTGCTACACTGGAAAATAGAGGATTTTCCTACACAAAGTGATGCTACAGTCATGGGTCATGAATAAATAAAGCTTGCAGAGGCTTGGAAACAATGTAGAAGGTCTTGGTAGACATAAAAATCATGTTCTAGGTGGTGGAAAAAGAAATAAAGGTTTGCAAGATTATTTTTCACAAAACCCTCCTTGATTTGTGCTTTTACACCCTATAAACGAGGGTTTATTGGATCAAAACATTTTCATGGTTTTCAATCCCTATAAATGGTGAAATATTGAGTTATAAGACATGCTTGAAGATTTTTTTGAGGTTTTGAGTGATTTGGAATGGTTTTGAAGGGGTGTCCTTTTTAAAACAGGCCTAATCTACTAGCCTTTCTTCAGAGGACAATTTGAAATCTGATGATTTTCTTTATGTCAAACATCTAAGAACTTTAATATGTTGTGTTGTGTTGGAAAGTGTTTCTAAATGTGCATTGATTTTTTTAATAATCTTTGAGATAGGAATCTAACTACCTGATTCAATGGTTGACAAACCTACTAGAGGAATATGATATTGTCTGATCAAAACAAAGATGTTTGTTTAAACAGTGGAAAGGATGATATTGAGTGCTTGGTTACTATCAAAATAATGATATGATTGATGTTACTAAATTTGGTTAAGGTGTATAAGACATATTTGGTGACTATGATGGTTGGATGGGTGAGTATTATGAATCCTTTTGAGAAAATTGGTGATTAGCCATATGATGATAATCAAGATTCTATTGTAGCAGGAGTTTGTAACCTATAAATAGACTACTGCAGTCAAAATATGATGAGTAAAGTGCTTGATAATGTACTGATAATAGTGAGGTATGGTTTAGTTGATTTGTTGCCTTGGTGAATAAATGAAGGGATGAATTGTTCAAGTGTAAATAATCAAGTTTATGTTGTTTTTATGGTGGATGAGAATGATGTGAATCTAATTGATTAAGTCAAAGTTTTCTAATATGGTTTTTTCTTTGAATGAGTCAATTGGAATACTAATTAGTGGAATGATGAATGATGGCCTACATAATGGCTAAGAGAATTTGAGTGGATTTTGGTTGAATAAAAAGTAGATTTCTGATGAAATTATATTTGATCTTCTCCTAATTCTATTTGGAATTGAAATCCCTTGAAGAAATGATGTTGATGGTGTTATTTGGATGTTTTGCATTAGATGTTCCCTGATGATTGAGCGTTTTGATATGATGTTATGCATCACTAACTACCTTGTCTATGCTATTGCTTACTATTATGGTTTCATATATTTTTCCCAATCATCCATAGTTTGTCGTGTTGGTGAACCTTTGCAAGCACATGCCTCCATGTGAAGTAATTGCATCGTGCTACTTATGTTGACTTTCTAAACAACTATATTGTATAGTTGAAATTTTGTCATCTATCAACATCTAGTTATTAGTTATGGAATTTGAAGTAATGCTTTGAGTTTGAATGATGTGTAATGCAACGTAACCAACAATATGAATATAAAATAAACAAATCTATTAAGTAGAATTCATTAGTTAAGTTCTATTTATTCTATTACCTCTGTGTACGTTTGAGTAAATCCACTAGCACTAGGAGATGTTTGCTTGAAACCTCCAATATTATCCTATTCAACATCTAAAATCACATATTAAAATACCATTTGTAAAACAATGCTATTAACATGTAATAAATTTATAATTATTTACTAGTTACATACCCCACTAATAGGTGTACTGTAGAAATAAGTAGGTGGAGGATCAGTGTATCTAGTCTCAAGACTATGACCCTGCAATTTATTAAAATAATAAAACTAAATAAGTTAATCTTGCATTTCATAATCAAAATTTAATAAATGAAATTCAATGAACATGCTAAATTTTACTTGACTATCAATGCCATATGCATGATGCAAAATGTCAGTCACCTCTCCATCCTCGTAGATGCATACAGATCCTACGTAGCAACATACAGATCCTGTGTAGCAGCCTCCTAAGTGCTAGTGGGGTCATATGAACAAGTCGCCCCGCAAGATTGACACATATGGGTTCAAAGGCCACCACTCGAAGACTCCCCTAGATGGCGTTGTATAATAGGGCTAGTATGATGGATGACACTCTGAGTCAAAGTGTTGATTACCTGAAATGTCTCTATGTCGAGACTCTCCTTCGCAATGACAGGCATAACGATGTGCTCACAAGGTGGCCTAGCGAGAGGTCGTCTCCCTTGCCGTGTAGGAGCCAACTATGCACCAGGCCTATCTTGAGCTGACCCCCCACCTCTCCCCTAGAACTCCCTCATATCAAAATAATTTGGGATTTGGTTCAATATGAACTCACTGTATAGTTTCCTAAGAAAATATTGAGGGACTTCACAATTGTTGCACGGTGGGTAATCAAAGACCAAGTACCACCTATCATAAAAATGGTTCCTAATCTCTTGGTGGTGGCACCAATGAATAGGAAACCTCTTCGCATTGAGGCTAATATTTTGATGTGTTCTAGGGTCAGTGAATAAAGATCACAAATCACCTTTAGTAATATTTAAATCTTTTACTTGTTTATATGATAGTTTATCTGCATAGTATGCCCTAGCTACCTGCCTCCTATCTTGCCATCCAGTTATTTGTTGGGTTATTGAATCTACATTTTTAGCATCTCTTTCATTGAATTTTCTAGGGTCATTCTTTCTATGGTTGAAGCATTTGGATCACTCAACCTACTGATAAAATCCTCAAATTTTTTTGTTGTTCTCAATTTCACTCCTCAAATTTTGTTGAGTGCCAAGAGGGTGTTGAGTGATTGGTGGGGGAGGTTGATTTTGTTGAGGATTTTCTTGTTCTTCCTGTTGAGTATTTTGAGGATTTGTAGGATTATTTGCATCTCCTACAAAAAAAAATTTTTAAAAAAAATCTAACCTAAAACAAACAAAATCAACTTGAAACTAAGAAATTCAAAACAAATAGCAAACAATACTTACCTCTCGCACCTCTTCGTCATCATGGCACCATCTTTGCAAAGAAAACACAACTATTGTTGATGAATTTTGTAGAATGCCTCCTCCTAGAATGCGAGTGTGAAAATAAGGCTTTTTGGTTGAAGGAAGAGCAGAAAAAAAGACAACAAAAAATGAATCACTTTCACTTTTTTTTTTTGCTTTTAAAATGATATAACACGAGTGCGTTATAACATGCTCGCGTTATGTCATTTTCAATTTTTTTTTGGAATTGGCCACAAAAGTGTAACCCAACTTCATGCACTCACCCATATATCCTTTTGCATTGTATGTGTTGTGTGTGATGAACATGTTAATCCATTTTGGGTATGATTTGTTGTGTGTGATATGTTTATTTTGTAGCTAATAATATGAAAATGTTTTTTTTTTAATTTTTGAATGATAATTTTGTGTCCTCTTTTTTCTAGATAATGGAAAATATTGATGCTGAACAAAATGAGATGGAAAATTTTTTAACAAGTCCAATCGTAATATTGGATGATTTTTTTGGTTCAAATGTGTACATTGAAACACCAATTGACAAATTAATTAAATCAATTTTAGAGCATTCACAAAAGATTATCGAAGAGATTGAAGAAGCAACCTACCATATTGTTACATTGTTGAAGGAGAAGTCCAACAAATGGAGATTGTTGCACAAGATTTTCATAAAATGTCTTCAAAAGTAGCTAGGTTTTTTTTGTTTTTAAAAGAAATCTACTATGACGAACACTACAAGAAAGGCTCATCCAACATAATCATTGAACAATTTTTACTCTTTTTAAATGATATCCAATGTATTTGAAGTTCGCTAATCTTTAGCATTCTTGTCTATGTTAATAACTCATATGTACATGCTTTGTAAAATAACAATGTATATTCTTTATCACATATCTGTAAAGATATCTTCTTTGTAAATTAACTCTCGGGTCAAACCACAATAGTGGTTTACAAATTTTATGAGAAAGGAAATTTCATTTTTCTTCCTTTCCCAAAACTCAACGGGTTCAGTCGAACTCAATGGTTTGGCCGAACCACCTTATATTTTTGACTGAACATATATGTTCAGCCGAACCATTGGTTCAACCGAAAACCCCAAACATAAAAAAAATTTAATATTTTAAGGGGTTCGGTCGAACATGGGTTTGACTAAACCCCCTCAAATAAGACAAAAAAAAACTTGTCACTGTCATTTTTGCTTTTTCCTTGCTTTCCTTGTGCTCTCTATGTGTGCGACGAACGATGAATGTGATCTGCAAATGGTGAACAAACTCGACTTCATCTCTCCGGCGAATGCAATGCAAAGTCAACTTCATCTCTCCAAATTTCATCAACCCAACTTGCATGTCGAGCACCAACTTTGTCAAATTTGAATTTCATAGAGTTCAAAATGCATTTGTTTGTTAAATTTTTTAACCCTAAATGTGAATTTTTTCAAATTTGTTGAATTGAAATTGCATTTTTTTGAAAGTTTCTAAAGCCTTTTCAACATACACTATTTCTATGATACATTTCTACTCTATCAAAAAATTAGCATGCCCTATCTATGCTTCTACATTTTGCATACATTTCTACCAAGGCACCTCCAATTTATTTGAGGCATTATATCAAACAATTCATGGTAATTTTTGATGGAGTATGATAGAAATAGTGTTTCCATTGTATGCACCCTATATCAAACAATTCATTAACAAATTTATTTGAGGCATTATATCAAATAGTTCATGGTAATTTTTGATGGAGTATGATAGAAATAGTGTTTCCATTGTATGCACCCTATATCAAATAGTTCATTAACAAATTTATTTGAGGCATTATATCAAAAACACTATTGGAAATTTATTTGAGGCATTATATCAAAAACACTATTTCTATCATACTCTGTCAAAAAAACTATTGGAAATTTATTTGAGGCATTATATCAAATAGTTCATTAACAAATTCATTTGAGAAATTATATCAAACAATTCATGATATAAAGTTTAGGGTGCATACAATGGAAACTTGGATAAAATTCTTCATATTTTGCCTTTGAGTCTTATGACATTACTCCAAAAATGGTTGGTGAACTAAATGTATGAATCGAAGAATAAATTTAGAGGAAAGAAACTAGATTGTTTGAATGAAATGTATAATAAAATAGTTCTATTAGGATTAGAAGGAATGAAGGTATTATTACATTTTCTAGTATTAGGAAAATATAAAGATATGTCCACTTTACTATATATATATATATAAATATTTTTCATATATCCATGTTAAAACTATTAAAAATTAAATTACATAAATCAATTTTAAATTTGTACAAAGAAATAAATGACTTTGACTAAGAGCGAATATTTAAAATATAGCTATCCTCTTTGGAAAATCCAATTTGATTTGAGATATTATGGACAAAAAATATGGATGAGCATGACCTGTAAGTAAGAAAGAATAACCTTAATTTATATCTTCCCTCATCAAATAATTTCAAATTTAAAGAGTTTCTTAGGCATATCCAATTATGAAAAACTATTATATACTTGTTATAACTATATTAAAGTATATCATGAATAAATTGAAAGGATAAAGAGTAAATCACTAAAAACACATACATAAATCATAGAAGTAAATTGATTAATATAAGGAGATTCAAGTGGTTGGATAATTTTTTCCAAGGAGTGGAAGAGGTTAAAAAGGAACCATCAAATAAATATAATATTTTAAATACTTTAAAAGAAAAATACATTTCTCCCTACTCTAAATTCAAATGGTATTCCTTCTAAGATTATAATAATTGAAAAAGAAGAAAATAATCATTATGAAGATCAAGTACCACTGATAAGTTTTAAGAGATCAAATAAAATATTCACCAAAAAAATAAAAAAGAGAAAATAGTTAATGCTAAAGAAACAACTACAACCAAGCTACTATGTTATAAATTCTCCTCTTATGTAGTCTTCATTTCCCTATAAATTGTGGCCTTCTTGTACAAATTAGCTATTGATCATCATAGTGAAACAAATTTAACATTTTGAAATGGTTAAACATTATTATTATTTTTATTTGTATAAGTATAATTATTATGGGTTCATTTCTCCTCTCCTACTCTTCCTAATAAGGTTCTATTTTACAAGCCTCATATAAATGTTGGGGTTCTAAATTCTAAAAATTGAATAGTGTCAACTTAATCTCATTAGACAATGCTCCCCTAGTATTAATGGGGCCAACTTTTTATCTATCAAAGTCGGCTATGTTTACATTGAATAAGAATTTGATACCTTTGTCCTGATACTTGAACTAAGATATCTTGGCTCTAATTTTAGTCCTTTTATCTAAAAATTATTGGTGACATATCCATTTGTGTTTAGTTTTAATCATTTATTATAGTAATTAATTATTACAAGGAGATTCTTGAAGCTTGTATTCCATCCCCACCATTTTTATTCTAAATATTTGACATTTTCTTTCAACTTAAAGTCTAAATTTTATCCTAATGCTATACATATTTTTCTAGGATTACACATATTCATTATATTTCACTAAATGTGTTTAGGCATAGAAGAAAAACCTTCAGTATATCTTTAAGATAACTTTGATACCATCAAGATAATCCCACCTTTCATTGCATTAATATCAAGGATAACTAACCCTTCCTCTTTACATGCTTTTCATTTAGAGTATCCTCTAGTAAAAATAGAAACATTAATAGTGTGGTTATCAAAGAGTGTCTAGGGATGCACACATCACTATTATTAATAAATTATAAGAAATGTTTCTCGAAGAAATAACTATCTAATAGAAAATATAATGCATTAGTACATATCTAACTATTACATATTTTAAATAAAGCCCCTTTAAAATCTATGTTATTGCCATTTAATGAGTCAACTAGGTTCAAAATTATTTTCATATTATTCCCCCAAAATTCATCACCTTTACAACAAAACTTGATTTCATCTAATTTATCTTATTTATTCTCAAATCATATTAAAATCACCACCTTAAACTCTAAGAAATATTTGGTAACTTATTTATTTTATCTTCATTTAGAAAGGGGTGTGAAGGGGATTTAGAACCTTTTAAAGTTTCTTTCAAAATAACTAGGAAGATTTTATTCATTGCCTTTCTTGTTGCTTTTAGGATTAGTGTTATGAATTTTGTGCCTTCATTCTTAAAAATTCTTATATCAACTCATTTAGCATTTCCATGATCTTTTTATATGGGAAAGGTCAACATACAATGAGGTAGACACTTTCCATTTTTTTTATTCCTTAATTAGGTCTTTCTAGGGAAACTTTTAGTCTTTTCGAGCACTTTACAAAAATATGATAAATGTGTGATTATTTTTCTTTCCACTCTATAAATTTTTGATGTGCTTGGATATATAATTGAGATGATTCACTCATAATGTAATGATAAAAAAATAGTATATGTGAAAGAAATAACAATATTATTTTATTTTAACTAAAGAAATTGTGTGTATCTATCTTGAAAATTACTAATTAATTTTGAAATATATACTTATAATTTATAATAAGAGCATCCTTTGTAACATGGAATATAGATAGGTTAATTTTAATGAAATAAAATATGTTTTTATATTAAGAAAAATTTACAAATATATGGAACTCATACATTGAGAAATTGACTTTAAGATATAACTTTGTATGAGAATTAAGATGCTTGAATAATTTATATACCTTCTTTCAATAATTAACATTAGAAATTAATACTTGGCTCATATTGTATACCCACCTCCCAATGGTCTTGGAATGGATGCATTTAGATGGAGAAGGATTTCAAAAGGCTCATGGTACTTGTGGACCCCTCAAAGGCATGATATATAACACATGAACTTTATTTATGAAATTTGGTCTTTAGTTGTTGGCTTCTAGTATGAATGTTATCTATAAGGTGGAATTCTTAGTTGAGACTCTCAATCTTCCATTGTTGGTTTCTAGTGTGATTATACAATATGCTCACCCAATTGTATTAATTTCTAATGTTAATTATTCAAAGAAGGTTTTGTTTCATAAGAAGAGACCTATGTTCACATATTCCAAGGCATGTTATTATCCATAATGCATGACACTTCTTCACATCTCTACCAAGTTCTAAACAGATGCAGATCTTCCATTTCCATGGAGGAGATTGATGATTTAAAAAGAAAATATCATGCCATTTCTTTCTTGAGAAGTCATGTTTGCATTCATGATTTGCAACTTCCATCTTCATCCAAAAAGAAATTTTGTTATCGAACGTATGTGCCTGATATTAACAAATCAAAACCTTCATTTGAGCATGATCATCAACACAAAGGTAAACAAGTGGAAAAAAAAAAAAGCTCGGTTAATGGCTTTCAACATGTTGGTGGAAAATCTACATCTTTTTGAAAGTGGCTTCCTAGCTTATCAGTCTTATGTTTAGTAAGGTTTTGTAATCTCCACTGTGTTATGTATTCAGGTCATGGGTATATCTAGTATGATGTCTTCTTTTGGGTATTTTGGGTGCATAAGAGAATGTGCATATGTATTGATGTATTCAACCAATTGATGTTCTTTTGTAACATTGTAATCAGACAATTGGTCATTTGTACTAGGACCTCACTAGTCTTTTTGATATTTTGTAAAATTTGTTACTCAGACTACAACTAGGGGTTTTCTTGCTAGTTTTTTCCAACCAGTATGTCCGCCTGAACCAGCTATATGTAAAATACTATATATGAATAAAATTATAAGTGGTCTCCCACTTTTTCTTAAAAAAAAAAATTCTTTTAAATGTCCACATCTTTTTCCTTGACACAGTTGATATTTCTTAAAAGATTTCTTATGATTTTTCATAATGTTGGTCAATAATTTACTGTAAATATTCTATAGTCATGCTCTTAAATGTCATAAGAGTGTTTCATCTTATGAAGCTATAATAATATTATATGCATTTAGAACATCTTAGACACCTCCCTTGAAGCATTCAACAAATGACAAATAACTACCAACACAAAGTGAGATGCCTCATTTCCTAATATGAGGACAAAATAATAAATCAAAATATTAGGATGCAAGGTTGACCCACCTTTCCCAATACTTGGCTAAGTTTATCATCTATTGAGGAGTGGATCCCAACAACAATTGTGCTTAGTGCTTACTACTAATCCAAGGAATACCTATTCATTTTTTCTTTATTGTATGCCTAATGACTCCTCATCTCAAGTTAAATTGTGGGAATGGATTTTTATGCCCTCCCTATGACTAAATGGATACAAGGAGGTGAATATGATATGGTGGAAAAAACCAAGATACAAGTTGGTTTAGTTCTCATAAACTCTCTAAAAAATAATTGAATTCCTACATCCTAACTAGAAATACCATGAGGGGTTTAGATCCCATTTTAGACAAAAAATATTCTTATACTGATCACTAGTTCACTTGGACCAACTAGAGAGATGGTGAACTAAGGGAAACTTAGTTGTATTAATAGATTAAAACTTAGTTATTTCTCTTTCCATTGTCCCCTCTCCACAAAACACCCTTATTTAAGTAGATTCTATTAAACCTATCTCACATATCACCTCCAAATTCTTTAAACTTTTCAAACTTCTTATTCCTCATACTTAATAATCTATCCTTCAAGATCAACACTTCCCACCTCAATCAAATTGATAACCTTGCTTCCTTAATATCCCTTTGTTTGATGTTCCTAGACCTCATCAAAATGGTAAGTGGATACAATTGTGGAATGATGCAATTAAATCTATTGCACTACCTTACTATGATCTTATAATAAGAATATGGCTAGAAAGAGATCTAGAATGGAAAAAAAATATGGATCCAAATAGAAAAAAAAAACATGTTTTGGCTTTAGCACTTAATAATAACTTTTCTGCAATGAGTGGTTGCTTCCATTGAAATAAAACTTAGAAGATTTGAACTTAATTGTGGTAGAAGATCTCAATTAAGGGATAGGCTACATTTGATGAAAGGATATAAGGGATACACATTATTTTTTAGTTATCTTGAACATATTTATATTCTCGAGAGTGGATAATATCTATGGTTGATCAAGAGAGGTAGTTCCATAACAACTCTAATGATATTAAATCCATTTTCCTCCAACATTACAAATAATTTTTAATTGATCTAGTTGAAGGAGATCCACGTCAAGATATAGTGAAAAATTATGGGCATAACAATTATATATTTTTTAACATATATAAAATGTATGGTTGGATTAGTGAGATATTTATAACAAGTAAGCAATATGAAGTCAAATTTTATTAGATTTGATTCTTAATAAATTATTTTAATAATTCAATTTATAGCTTTATGCAATCTATAAGTTTAAATAGTTTGATGGTATCTAAACTTTATACATATAAAAATATGATAAATGTCTGATTATTTTTCTTTCCAATCTATAATTTTTTGATGTTCTTGGCTATATAATTGAGATGATTCACTCATATTGTAATGATAAAATTCATTGTCATATGGAGGACTTTATATTATCTTCCATTAAATTCATCCTCTTTATGACATTCTTATGGAATATTGATATTCTAGTGTGAATTCTTAATTTTAGACATATCTTTACTAGATAAATTTAGGTTCAATGAAGGCAATAGAACTTTTTTTTCACTTACATAATCCTATTTTGAAGTTCATTTATGTTAACAACTATTAGATTAAATATTTTTATCCCCAATTATTTTCAAATAATTTTATACTAACCTTTGTATTCTTATTCTTTCTTTCATTGTTTCATTTAAAATTTGAACCATTTAAGGATGTTATGTTATAGATTATAGTTGTCTTCCAATTCTTTTTAAATTGTTAATGATATGAAAATATTATTGATGAGTAGATGAATTATTACAACTATTTTACATTTGTATTCCCTTTATCTAGATATATTATTTAACAAAGTCTCATTGCTCTTTTAGGTGTACTATATATATATATATATGACATGGAAAATGTAGATCATGTTCCACCTATGCCAAATTCTTTGTTTACAAATACCAGCAATGAGATTAAAAATTGAGAGATTCATTAGCATAGGGTGCAAACCTGGGGATATATAGTGAACCATGGATGTTAATATTGCATAGTCTAGAAAAACTAAAAGATGAACTTGAGAGGATTATTGCATATTCCCTAGATAGAGTAGCTGCTATTCTTTCCCACATGCGGGAAGAAGTACATGGTGACATTCCCCTTAAACAAATATAGGATAGTGTCATCAAAGAAATGATAAAATCCACTTGTTTTCCATTTTATCAAAATGTGTGTAAGGTTAGGGGATACTAGGTCACTAGATTTGTTGATCATGCTATGGCCTCATTGATCTACCCACGATTTCTCATAGCACATGGTCTATACCCAAACAATGACCAGATTCCATTATATTTTGTTCAGCAGTTGTATGTTGAGGTCCATTTGGGCCTCAAAGTTAACTACCTAGACATTCCACCATATGTTGGTTAGGGGCATGGTAGGATTGCTGATAGGCCCACCTATCATCGAGCAGATAGACCACCCCCAATGTTTAGGGTATTGGTTGGTGAGAGGTCTCCTACTCTCACCCCAACTCTAGCCCCCATAGCAGATGAGGTTGTCGTTGCTTCCCAAAAGGAAGCAATTAACACTGTAGGTGACATTGCAGCTGCCACCACTAGGATATCTAATGATCATGTAGGTCAGTATTTGATGTCTAGAAATTCCCAATCCATGCCATTTTCAGCACAGTGGACCGCCATGGATCCTTTTTACCGTGGTCGGCATCCCTAATCCTACACAGCTTGATGCACTTACAGGAGATATGTCACGCATGACTCTGCATTGTTTGGCTGAGGACCTATTGGAGGCATATGCCAACATTGCATCAGACAATGGGATCGGTATAGAGCATGTTAGAGATCATTTGAGATGCAGAGGTCATTTAGTTCCAGGATCCCATCACTCAGTCGAGCACTAGTGCACATCAGGATCCACCTACAGTTCATTCAGCAACTGCACAGACTATGGGTTTTACTGATATGTTGATTGGTTCTGGTTCATCATCGCTGATGTCATCTCACCTTCATAGTCCTCTACATTCATCATTTCTGGCATGACATAGGATAGATCAAATGGATACAGATGTTGATTTGTTGCTTGACCGTTTGGTGGATATGGTGGAGGCGACTGTTTCAGAGGACTTAGCTCATCCTATATCAGGTGATATTCATGTATGTGTGCATGTGCATGTTTCAATTCTTTTTTCATTATTTAAAAAAAAAAAATTAACTAGATATTCAAGTAAGTTGATATATATATGTATATATATATTGTTACAGGTGGATGTAATACCCCCATGTTTCTGATACTATTTACTACTATTGTTTGCTTTTATATGTTGGTGTGATACTGAATTGTGATGGTGATTGATTCATCGATTTGGTGTGTGTGGTTGTGTAGCTTAGTTGATTACTACAATTGATATTATTATTATAATTCATTATACTTTGTATGTAGGGTTTGGATTATTTTATTATGCAATGCTTTCTCTCGAATGTTTTTAATGTCGATGTGATAATCGTATGGTGATCATGTGATTTGAATTATGTGTTACTTTATAATGCAATGGTTTAGTAATTAGTTATGATGCAGTAGTTAATTAGAATGTTATCTTATGATCGATTGGTTAGAAATGTTAGTTGTTATGGATATTGTAATTGTTAGAATGGATTAGGTGAGAGGACAGTGTAGCATCACTCGTTCACGAGTGCCCTGCTACACTGCAATTCCTTCTCACGGTAGGATGTTGAATTATATATATATATACATGTGCTACTTGACGTTTGCTTGGATGCAGGATTGCAGGAATAAGTCTCGATTCCACCTGCTTCGGCAGGACAGGGCGAGCAATAAACTAGCCCAACGGGTAAAAATGTTGAAAAAGGGAGTAGGTTTGGAAGCGTCCCCGTCCCAAGTCCGTCGTCTGTTGTGAGTCATGTTATGACTGTGGTTTTCATTCTCGTTGTTTGTGTAGTTTGTTTTGTTGAGGTATTCAGTTGAGTTATAGTTCATGTTTAGTTAATTAACCTTATTTTATAAGATGATGGATTAAAGTTGTCTAGTTGTTTGATTTAATTGTGTGTTAGTTGAATGTTAAATTTAAATATAATATAAATTAAAAAGTGATTTAATTTATTTAAAAGAGTGAATAATTATTTTTAATTAATAATGTTGACAATAATTAAATTAAATAAATATTGTTAAAGATAATTAAATAATATCTTTTTACTAATATTAAATTAGCAAAATCTTGCATAGATAATAGCTTGTTTAAATAAATTATTTTAATTACAAACTGTAGATAAATTTGTGCTTTTAAAAGCTGAAAAGGACCAATAGGAAGGAGACTTTTTGTGAAAAGAAAGCCGGGAAGCTTTATTGAGTTTTATTTTTGATTTATTATTTGGAGGAGAAGATTATTCACACACAGAACTTCTACTCTGTGGTTCTTGGATCTGGGAAAAGAAAGATAAAATAAAAGAAAAGAATTTTGTTTGTGGAAAACTTGGGGAGAAAATAATTGTTTTGAAGATAGATAGATTCAAGGAGGAGCTGCAGGAGGAATTCGAAAGGAGCTTTCAGAAGGGATACTTCTTCAGACGAAGGACTCCAGGTTCCATAGAATTTATTATTTATTCTTTTTATTCTCTAAAGAAAATCAAGCATATAATATCTTAAATCAATATTTTGTTTGAAAGAGAGTGTTGGTTTGGTTGTGTTATATTCTTGAATGATTTCTTTTGAAACTATATTAAATCTTCTGTAGAAAACTGTCATTGAACCTGTTTGAAACTTTTCAATATAGGTTAGTAGTGAAAATTTATTGTTGAAAATAAAACTAAAACCATCCTTGATTGAAGATCGAATTTACTGGTCAGATCTATTTTGTGATTATTGAAAAATCTTTTAAAAAGCTTATGAAACATAGTGGTGAAAAATAATTATTTTGAGAGAGAAAATCCTTTTTACTTTTAATTATTTTTGTATTTTCAAATCTGTTATGAAAGAAATCAATCTATCCAATTTGTTTCTGAATCTCCTCATATAAAAAAAAAGATATATATATATATATATATATATATATATATATATATATACTCTGTCATTTTTAAAATAAATTAAATAAACAAATAAAAATTATATATATAAAGTAATTTACTGGTGAAATTTTATAAAATGAAATCGTGCTTCGAAATTTCGTGTATTTAAAGGAAACGAAATTTAAATTAAATAAATTACAAATGAATTTTTTTTTAAATATATATAAAATTTTGGTTTGGGGAGTGGTCCAGATGTGCCGTCGTCCAGGACCACCCCGTGTGTGTGATGCACGCCAGTACGGGTGGGCTGGCCAGCGAGTGCGGGCTGCCTTGGGATCACTCTGCAGTCCTAATGGCCTCCTGAGGGACCACACAGTGCAGCCGGCCAGTGTGAGGTAGTTTTGTTTTTAAAGTTTTTTTTTTTAATTTATATATATATTTGTTATGAGTATTTTCTGTGGGAATTCATTTAATTGAATTTTATTAACTTATATATATATATATATATATATATATATTTATATTTATATATATATATATATGTTTATATATATATATATATATATATATGTATGTATATATATATATATATATAATTTGTTATAAAGTATTTTGTGAATATATATTAATATATATATATATAAGATGATAGATACACATTGTATTTTTTTTATTTATGTATATATATTTGGGTAATCTGTTTTATGAAATTTAATATATTGGGATTTTTTTTAGTAATGAAAAATAATAATTTACAAGTATGCAATGTTGTAGTTTAATTGAGGAAATTAGAAGTAGAAATAAATTGTGTTTTGAACTTGTTTTATAAAATAATTTTAGTAATATCATTATATTAATTTTATTAAATGATTATTTGTATTTATGGACATTTGTGTAATAGAATTATTGGTTATAAATATGATTTTAATGTGATAAGAACCGGAGAAAGTTCAACGTCTAATGTAGTTGTGCAAATTAGGAATATGTCGTGTGAGTTGAATTAAATCAGATTCTTTTGAGCTAATGATTTATTTATTGGTAAAATAGATTATGTTTGAAATTAATTGTGTAGCATTGTGTGCTTACTCTTGAGTCTTCATCGAACCTATTATGTTTTCTTTTGTTTGAGTTATGTCTCGTAGGTGAACTCTAGAATCAGCTTGTCCGTTTATAGGAACCTAAGATGTGTTTAGGACTTCCAGAGGAGTGGTTACTGTTATCTTTATTCAATCTTGTGGTTTCATGTTATTCTTATGATTGGCCTTGGATGTGATGTTAATGTACATTTGGATTATACCGTATGTGAACGTTATATGTATGATTTTGGGCGAGAGGGTTATGCCTCGCAGTTGATCCATTGTTGGTTCAGTTTTTCCTTGTGGATACAATCCTGTTCAGATGGATATTCTTGTGCTAGAGTGTCTAGAGAGAGTGGCTCTGGTGGGGGCCGGCGCACAAAGGGGCTGTCAGGGTAACCCACATAGAGTTAGATTAATCAGTGATAACTTAAGTAATAAACCACGGGTGGGGATTAAACACTAATAAGATAATTGTGAAACCTCATCCGCCTGTTAGTGCTATCATAGACTAAAGGGGACTGAGAAGGCCGTGGTTGGCAAGGTCATTGCCTTGTCCTCACAAAAGGTCAATGACTCCACATGAGTAACCCTATGGAGCGGCGCCTTGAGATAGGCCATCTGGAGAACCATAGATGGAAGCGGCACCTCAACTTGGTTGTCTGGAGAATCCATATAGAGATGGAGGTGGCACCTTGTGATAGGTTGTCTGGAGAATCCATGTGAAACCATGCGATGACACTCTCATCTAACATTCTGTTTATGTTGATTTACTGAAGTCCTCTGGAAGTGATTTGTTGATTTGTCATTGGTCATTGTTGGAAATGGTATTTAATATTATGTCTTGAGTTTCATTGATGTTGTGATTGTGACTTGTTGTTATGTTCTTCAGTGGTTTGTTGTGCCTTTTGGATTTATCGTTGTTGAGTATTTAGTGGTCTTTGATGTTAAGTTGTCTGTCTGGAGTTAGTTTTGTGTTATTGTTAGACGTGCTTGGTCAGGGACCCTTCCTTGTCTACTCTTAGCACGGGGGTGGTTGGGTGGAACGTGCTTTGCACCCTGTTGGGTTTCCCTTTCTGTTTCAGTTATATCTTTTATTGCAGTCTTTTGGAGGATGTCGATGATCCAGTGATCCTTGCACCAGATGTATGTTATACTTCGGATGAAATGTAATCATTGATGTATTGTCTCCCACGTGTGTTGGGATGACCATGTTGTAAATTGTATATGTGGTTATTGGGATGTATGTTCAGGTAGTTGTATTTTACTATCATTTGGATGTGATATATATTCAGGCCTTGTATTTATTCAAGAATTGTCACTTGTAATAGTTGGTTATGTTATGTTGTATCTATCGAAATATGTAACACTTTATGTCTTTTTAATTCCATGTATTGTCATATGTGCATATGTTACTAATATGGATATAGTTGATAGATATTTTAATGATGAGTTGGGAATGAATAGATTTACGCAATTGATTAATTATTGCTATCTTTTATAGTTGTTATGGGTTAGTGTAGTCATGTCACTTCGTGTACCCCATTGGAACTAGTTGTGCCTCTTGATACATTGTTATGTTATAATACTTAAGTATGTTATTATATTCTTTTAAAAAAAAAAAAATTGTTCTATTGTTATTAGTTCCTTTGGGGTTCGCACGGCGGGGCGTGACAGCTTGGTATCAGAGCCAAGGTTGCTAACGCTAGGTCCTCTTGGTAGTTGTGTCCGTTATGCAACCTTTGAGTAACTCTTGATCTTACATGACTTTAATCGTTGTGCAGGATCATGCCTCGAGGTAGAGGTCGTGGCCAAAGAAGAGGCCGAGGTGGTGGTCATAGAGTCAACCGCCGAAGTCCATCACCGCCAAGCATTCATGGTTCAATGCACGAGGAACAACTAAGTCCTCAACACAATGTGTTAGGTGGTGGACAAAATCAAGGACAACCTGGTTTGGATGGGCAATTGCAGCACATTCTTGGAGAGATTCTTGGTCGTTTGGGACCCAGGCCAGATGAGGTGCAATAGGTTGAGAGAGAGAGAGAGGTCACCGAGGCGCAGGGATACAGATGTGGTTCAGGATGCAGTCATAGCAGGCCATATGAGAGATCTGATGCGAGCACACCCTCCTACTTTTGATGGTTCTGGAGGAGGTTTGGAAGCTGAGACATGGTTAATTGACTTAGAGCGATGCTTCGCGATGCACCCCTATGGTATCAATACCAAGGCTCGGTGTGCAGTTATGCACTTGCGAGGTTTTGCATCTACTTGGTGGCGTCTTGAAGAGCAAAAGTTACACCTAAATATTAGTATGGTCACATGGGAGTTGTTTCTAGACAGGTTCAGGGCTCGCTTCCTCTCAGATCATTGGAGGCAACACAGGGCTGATGAGTTCCATGACCTTAGGCAGCTTTCGATGTCAGTAGAGCAGTACGAGCGACGCTTTTATGAGTTGAAGCAGTATGCAGGTATCAGCCACGATGAAGGGATGTTAGTGCAACATTTTGTTCGGGGCTTAAATGCCCAAATTAGTGGTGGCGTGAGAGTCTTCCAGCCGAAGACAATGGAAGTAGCGGTCGAGAAGGCTCGGTTGGTTGAAGAAAATATAGCTATGGCTCTGGGCGGACATATAGGAGGTCAGATGGGTAGTACACCAGCTTCAGGTGTTGTTTCTCATGGAGGTCTAGTTTTGGCTGCAGGGTCCTCTATAGGTCATCAGGAACCCACTAAGGGTGAGCAACAACAACGCTCTCCATCTTATCAGGGAAATAGATCGCAGAACAGGAAGTTTCAGAGTTGGCAACGTAATAGACCTGATCATTTTGTGCAGCCGGCACAAAGTATACAGTCAACACCGTCACTAGGCAGCTTTCAACAATCGAATGCACCAGTTGGAGTCAGAGGCTTTGGGCAGAGCACAGGTTGTTTCTCATGTGGGCAGCATGGTCATATTGCGAGGAAGTGCCCTCAAGGGAACACTACAGTTTATAGTCAGGCACCAGTCGCTTCTGAGCCGACAGTAGGTGATGCGAGTAGAGCTTATCATGTGTTTGCGGGTTCTGCGGGACCCAAGTGATGAAACTTTGGTGTCATGGGATAATGCATTCCATTTTAGAGAGGATTATTTTTTTTATATAGTTATTGGCTTCCAGGAGTAAGCCATATTCTAGGGGGGAGGATGTAATACCCCCATGTTTCTGATACTATTTACTACTATTGTTTTCTTTTATATGTTGGTGTGATACTGAATTGTGATGGTGATTGATTCATCGATTTGGTGTGTGTGGTTGCGTAGCTTAGTTGATTACTACAATTGATATTATTATTATGATTCATGATACTTTGTATGTAGGGTTTGGATTATTTTATTATGCAATGCTTTCTCTCGAATGTTTTTAATGTCGATGTGATAATCGTATGGTGATCATGTGATTTGAATTATGTGTTACTTTATAATGCAATGGTTTAGTAATTAGTTATGATGCAGTAGTTAATTAGCATGTTATCTTATGATCGATTGGTTAGAAATGTTAGTTGTTATGGATATTGTAATTGTTAGAATGGATTAGGTGAGAGGACAGTGTAGCATCACTCGTTCACGAGTGCCCTGCTACACTGCAATTCCTTCTCACGGTAGGATGTTGATATATATATATATATACATGTGCTACTTGACGTTTGCTTGGATGCAGGATTGCAGGAATAAGTCTCGATTCCACCTGCTTCGGCAGGACAGGGCGAGCAATAAACTAGCCCAACGGGTAAAAATGTTGAAAAAGGGAGTAGGTTTGGAAGCGTCCCCGTCCCAAGTCCGTCGTCTGTTGTGAGTCATGTTATGACTGTGGTTTTCATTCTCGTTGTTTGTGTAGTTTGTTTTGTTGAGGTATTCAGTTGAGTTATAGTTCATGTTTAGTTAATTAACCTTATTTTATAAGATGATGGATTAAAGTTGTCTAGTTGTTTGATTTAATTGTGTGTTAGTTGAATGTTAAATTTAAATATAATATAAATTAAAAAGTGATTTAATTTATTTAAAAGAGTGAATAATTATTTTTAATTAATAATGTTGACAATAATTAAATTAAATAAATATTGTTAAAGATAATTAAATAATATCTTTTTACTAATATTAAATTAGCAAAATCTTGCATAGATAATAGCTTGTTTAAATAAATTATTTTAATTACAAATTGTAGATAAATTTGTGCTTTTAAAAGCTGAAAAGGACCAATAGGAAGGAGACTTTTTGTGAAAAGAAAGCCGGGAAGCTTTATTGAGTTTTATTTTTGATTTATTATTTGGAGGAGAAGATTATTCACACACAGAACTTCTACTCTGTGGTTCTTGGATCTGGGAAAAGAAAGATAAAATAAAAGAAAAGAATTTTGTTTGTGGAAAACTTGGGGAGAAAATAATTGTTTTGAAGATAGATAGATTCAAGGAGGAGCTGTAGGAGGAATTCGAAAGGAGCTTTCAGAAGGGATACTTCTTCAGACGAAGGACTCCAGGTTCCATAGAATTTATTATTTATTCTTTTTATTCTCTAAAGAAAATCAAGCATATAATATCTTAAATCAATATTTTGTTTGAAAGAGAGTGTTGGTTTGGTTGTGTTATATTCTTGAATGATTTCTTTTGAAACTATATTAAATCTTCTGTAGAAAACTGTCATTGAACCTGTTTGAAACTTTTCAATATAGGTTAGTAGTGAAAATTTATTGTTGAAAATAAAACTAAAACCATCCTTGATTGAAGATCGAATTTACTGGTCAGATCTATTTTGTGATTATTGAAAAATCTTTTAAAAAGCTTATGAAACATAGTGGTGAAAAATAATTATTTTGAGAGAGAAAATCCTTTTTACTTTTAATTATTTTTGTATTTTCAAATCTGTTATGAAAGAAATCAATCTATCCAATTTGTTTCTGAATCTCCTCATATAAAAAAAAAGATATATATATATATTTATATATATATATATTTATATACTCTGTCATTTTTAAAATAAATTAAATAAACAAATAAAAATTATATATATAAAGTAATTTACTGGTTAAATTTTATAAAATGAAATCGTGCTTCGAAATTTCGTGTATTTAAAGGAAACGAAATTTAAATTAAATAAATTACAAATGAATTTTTTATTTTTTTTTAAATATATATATAAAATTTTGGTTTGGGGAGTGGACGTCCGGCCGCGGCCGTACCGTCCACGGACCCCGTGGCTGATTGTGCGTAGTCACCACCGGCTGTGCACAGCAGCCGAGGCTGCTGGGCGCAGCCCGGTGGGGACTGCGTACAACAGTCCCTGCGCCACCGTGGGGGCTGCGGCCTCCCACAGTGGGGACCGCAGTACCCACAGTGGTACGGGCTTCGGCCCAGGCGCGGGGGTAGGTTTGTTTTTTAAAGTTTTTTTTTTTAATTTATATATATATTTGTTATGAGTATTTTCTGTGGGAATTCATTTAATTTGAATTTTATTAACTTAATTTTTTTATATATATATATTTATATATTTATATATATGTGTGTATATATATTTATATATATATATATATATGTATGTATATATATATATATATATAATTTGTTATAAAGTATTTTGTGAATATATATTAATATATATATATAAGATGATATATACACATTGTATTTTTTTTTATTTATGTCTATATATTTGGGTAATCTGTTTTATGAAATTTAATATATTGGGATTTTTTTTAGTAATGAAAAATAATAATTTACAAGTATGCAATGTTGTAGTTTAATTGAGGAAATTAGAAGTAGAAATAAATTGTGTTTTGAACTTGTTTTATAAAATAATTTTAGTAATATCATTATATTAATTTTATTAAATGATTATTTGTATTTATGGACATTTGTGTAATAGAATTATTGGTTATAAATATGATTTTAATGTGATAAGAACCGGAGAAAGTTCAATGTCTAATGTAGTTGTGCAAATTAGGAATATGTCGTGTGAGTTGAATTAAATCGGATTCTTTTGAGCTAATGATTTATTTATTGGTAAAATAGATTATGTTTGAAATTAATTGTGTAGCATTGTGTGCTTACTCTTGAGTCTTCATCGAACCTATTGTGTTTTCTTTTGTTTGAGTTATGTCTCGTAGGTGAACTCTAGAATCAGCTTGTCCGTTTATAGGAACCTAAGATGTGTTTAGGACTTCCAGAGGAGTGGTTACTGTTATCTTTATTCATTCTTGTGGTTTGATGTTATTCTTATGATTGGCCTTGGATGTGATGTTAATGTACATTTGGATTATACCGTATGTGAATGTTATATGTATGATTTTGGGCGAGAGGGTTATGCCTCGCAGTTGATCCATTGTTGGTTTAGTTTTTCCTTGTGGATACAATCCTGTTCAGATGGATATTCTTGTGCTAGAGTGTCTAGAGAGAGTGGCTCTGGTGGGGGCCGGCGCACAAAGGGGCTGTCAGGGTAACCCACATAGAGTTAGATTAATCAGTGATAACTTAAGTAATAAACCACGGGTGGGGATTAAACACTAATAAGATAATTGTGAAACCTCGTCCGCCTGTTAGTGCTATCATAGACTAAAGGGGACTGAGAAGGCCGTGGTTGGCAAGGTCATTGCCTTGTCCTCACAAAAGGTCAATGACTCCGCATGAGTAACCCTATGGAGTGGCACCTTGAGATAGGCCGTCTGGAGAACCATAGATGGAAGCGGCACCTCAACTTGGTTGTCTGGAGAATCCATATAGAGATGGAGGTGGCACCTTGTGATAGGTTGTCTAGAGAATCCATGTGAAACCATGCGATGACACTCTCGTCTAACATTCTGTTTATGTTGATTTACTGAAGTCCTCTGGAAGTGATTTGTTGATTTGTCATTGGTCATTGTTGGAAATGGTATTTAATATTGTCTTGAGTTTCATTGATGTTGTGATTGTGACTTGTTGTTATGTTTTTCAGTGGTTTGTTGTGCCTTTTGGATTTGTCGTTGTTGAGTATTTAGTGGTCTTTGATGTTAAGTTGTCTGTCTGGAGTTAGTTTTGTGTTATTGTTAGACGTGCTTGGTCGGGGACCCTTCCTTGTCTACTCTTAACACGGGGGTGGTTGGGTGGAACGTGCTTCGCACCCTGTTGGGTTTCCCTTTCTGTTTCAGTTATATCTTTTATTGCAGGCTTTTGGAGGATGTCGATGATCCAGTGATCCTTGCACCAGATGTATGTTATACGTCGGATGAAATGTAATCATTGATGTATTGTCTCCCACGTGTGTTGGGATGACCATGTTGTAAATTGTATATGTGGTTATTGGGATGTATGTTCAGGCAGTTGTATTTTACTATCATTTGGATGTGATATATATTCAGGCCTTGTATTTATTCAAGAATTGTCACTTGTAATAGTTGGTTATGTTATGTTGTATCTATCGAAATATGTAACACTTTATGTCTTTTTAATTCCATGTATTGTCATATGTGCATATGTTACTAATATGGATATAGTTGATAGATATTTTAATGATGAGTTGGGAATGAATATATTTACGCAATTGATTAATTATTGCTATCTTTTATAGTTGTTATGGTTTAGTGTAGTCATGTCACTTCGTGTACCCCATTGGAACTAGTTGTGCCTCTTGATACATTGTTATGTTATAATACTTAAGTATGTTATTATATTCTTTTTAAAAAAAAAAATTGTTCTGTTGTTATTAGTTCCTTTGGGGTTCGCACGGCGGGGCGTGACAGTGGACATACCACATATCACTCCTAGCCTTGGTTTAGATCGTGTGCATGATCGATGTGACTCTTTGGATGAATCTGCTGCCAGTGGAGATGTGAGTTTTATATTTTTATATAATCACACGTGTATATGTACATGCAATATTTATGTATGCATAGATCTAGATTGATATTTAAAAATACAAGTTCATTTAAAAATAACTTTCATAAAATTTATTTAATATAAATAATATGTATTTAACACATCCTATACACAATTTTATTTGTAGGGCTCAGCACATCCATCAAAGCAGGACCGTTCTCATTCAGATGGCTATTCGACTAGGAGTAGACATTCATATTAGGCCATGCACACTAGATTTTTGATCTTTACCACATGCATTTGCTAATACATGATGATCTTTAGTATTTGAGATTTTATGATCTCTAACTTACATTTGCTTATATGATATACATGCATTTACTTATTTGTTGATCTTTAGTATTCGACATTTGATGATCTTTAATTTGCATTTTGCTTATATGATATGTACATATATTTTCTTATATGATATATACATACATTTTCCTCTTTGCTTATAATATGTGTTATGTTTATATGTATTAAATCACTTTACATGTATGTACATGTGTTTGCTTATGGTTTAAACATGTTTACACATAATATATGTATGCATTTGCTTTAAATATTCAATATACATACATGTTTTCTTATTTTATGATCTCTTACAACTTACATTTCCTTATATTCAATATACATTTGATCTCTAGTAGAATTTTAGGGAAATCAATACCACTTTAAATATAAATATTTTTAAAATGACTTAAGCAACATGAACCATTGAGTTGAGAGCAAGATATAATCTTTTTGACAAGTAACTTGAAATTCAATTCAAATATAATTAAGAAAATTCTATTCAAATTATACCTCTATTATACGTTTTTGACAAGTAACTTGAAATTCAATTCAAATATAATGAAGAAATTTTAATTCAAATTATACCTCTATTATACATTTTTTGACAACTTGAAATTTGAAATTCAAATATAATTAAGAAAATTCAATTCAAATTATACCCTCTAATATACATTTTTGACACTTTAAAAAAATTCTAAAATTACTAGATATGTTGTGCATACCTATGAATTAAATAACAACAAACTCCACAATGAAATAACTTATTTGTGTACTACTTGATTCATTTAAACTAGGATCTAGTTATTCAATGTACACTAAAATAATTTTTTTCCCATCCTGGATATGCATATAAATAGAAGCTTATTTTTCATTATTCTGGATATCAAATTGCAAGATTAATTCTCATTTATATCACTTGGAGCGCAGATTTTGGAGAATTTTTTGCACATTTATCGAGGAAAATATTGGAGTCTGACAACTTTTCATTTTTATCAATCAAGGAAAATTTTGGAGGATAATTTAACTAAGTTGGTAGAGGACTTGTTTTGAGTCATCTTTAAGTTGAAGAAGAAAATGGGACAACAAAGAAAAAGAAAAAATGTGTCTCAACAAAAATTGTCAAAAGAAGAACATAAGAGGCGTGAACAAAACTTGGAAAATTATCATAGAAAGAAACAAGGTACATGCTTGTTTCTTCTCTCTCTCACTCTCAAGTGTGTGTTTAGGACTTTTACTTTGAAAAAACATGAGTATTCATTTGATGGGATGGAATCCATAATTTGTGCATTACTCCACCCAATAATTTGGTTAGTACACCTAAACATAAATTTGTATGTGCATACATTTTGCATTGGCTTTCTTATTAAAATTAGAAATGTTTAATGTATGACCATTTTTCAACTTACAATACCCCAACTTAAAATTTACTCTTAAACTAAAATATTGTACATTAAATCCTTCCCTACAAACCTTACACTTATCTTTTACCAATACCTTTGTTTAATGTTTTTGTCATCACATTATCATTGTTGAGTATTGCATCTACACAATTTTCTCTTTACTTTGTTCATGAAGAAAATGATAGTGTACTTCAATACATGCTTAGTTCTCCAATGAAACCTTAAATTTTGTGTCCCTCACTATGCCACTTTGATTTTCATAATTTTTTCAACCACATTAATTATTTTATGGCTTTGCAAATTCCTATATATTCTAACTTTTCACTTTGAAAGAAACCATTATTTTTTCTTAATTATTCATGAAACTACACCTTCATGTACAATGAAGTATCATTCTAATGTTGATATTTGGTGATCAATATCCCCTATCCAATCTACATTGCAACATCTAATTAGCTTAAGATTTTTCTAAACTCCCATTGAATTTAATCTAATGATCAATAGTTCCTTAAAAAAAAATATTTTAATAAATGCCCAATTCTAAGCTCTAGAATTATTTGAAAATTAGAACTCAAATTATACTTAAAGCTAATGCAATGTCAGGTTTTCTAGAGACTAACACATGTATACATCAAAACTCAAGCTATATGGTGCCAAGGAATAATAGTTATATATGATAGATTATTCTTTAAATTATGTCTTAATACACATTTGTTTTGAAGGTTTCTAACCATGTCATTGCACTTGAATGACTATAAATACTTTTAAATTTCCTCAAGTCATCTTGGTCATGCAAGTTGCAATGTTTATATGATCCTTGAATCCAATTCCTTAAGCCAATTCTTTTTGTTTCAATATTTTTGTTTTGTGTCTTTGGTCTTTTATTTTCATCACTTCAATGTTCTCAAATTACTTCTATGTTTTATGGTCTAGGGATTCCTCAAGCTGGAGTCGAGCCAAATCTAGATATTGGGTCAAATGAATCCGTTGAAGAACACATGGACCTTGAAGTTAGGGAGGAGACCCAAGTTCAAACAATTCTTGTTGGAGAGAGGTCAAGACCACTTCCTTCTACTGGTATGGATGAGCATATAAAACTAGCACAAACTTCTCTCACTTATAGCATCATGTTTTATCATTTTTTTTGCTTGCATACATAAACTTCACTTATATAACATCATCTCTCACTTTTGTTTGCAAAATATTTTGTGACATGTAGGAAGGGCTCAACAAGCAAGAAGTTTTCATGCTCAAGTTGAGCTAAATCTAGACATTGGATCAAATGAATCCACTCAAGAATGCATGGTCCTTGAAGATAGGGAGGAAGCACAAGTTCAAACAATGCATGTTGGAGAGGGGTCGGGATCACTTCCTCCTACCGGTATGGATGAGCATATAAAACTAGCTGAGAAGGTGAGGAAACAAATTTCTCATAGAAATTTAAATCATTTACTTGAAATGGATATGGAGAAACTGAAATATTATGCCAAACAGCCTTATAATAGGAGAAAGAGGTCAATGACTAAATCTATAAATGGAATGATCAATCATAATTTCAATCATCTTGATACACTTGAAAAAACCCAATTGTTATCACGTTTACTTCTTCATGATGAGCTCAAAGAGTCATTACAATTGTTGGGTGTACATTCGACATCAAATAAGAAGAAACACATGGGATTACAAAAGGATATTGTTCAAAATGTTAAAAAGGGTTTAGGTTCCATTGGGAAAGGATCTCGATCAGTGGATAAGGTCACTACAAGAAGGGTGATGTTGACATCTATTGTACATCAAGATATAGCAAGAAAAAGAAAAATGTCTGCACTTTCAACTGAAATTGGTTATAGTAGAACCACATTGATAAAATATGCAAAAAAGAGAATTTTTTTGGATGAGAGTTTAGAAGGAAATTGGGCAATTATGTGTAGAGCTCCCCATTCTGACAGGATTGAAGATGTTGTTAGGAACTTGGTCTCATATTTTTGGCATGATTAGACTCGTCGATCATCAAATACTAGAGATGTTATGAGACACAGGATTGGACCTAGTATTTATGAAAATCATATCAAACATTGGCTAGACATAAAACAATTTGAAATTTATATGAACTTTTGTAATGCATATCCTAATATAAAGATTGGGAAAATAATGTTTCAAAGGTTAAAGCCATATTATGTGAAGATAAACAAGTTTTTTTAAACTTGTTGTCATTATCATATTGAATTTGATCTCTACTATCAGGTGTTTTCAAAGATGAGAGAAGAAAGATGTGGGTTTCAAAATGAACCTCCTAAACAGGAAAGTTTGTCCATAAAGTCTATATTATGTGATCATGAAAATGGACCTCAAATAAACTACATAAAATGAATTTGTGAGACATGTGAAAATTTGGCTAAATTTCCTTCAAGAATTGAGGATACTAACCTAACAAGACACTAAATTGCAAGAGTTATGTATTATTTTTAGAGAGTTTATTTGTTTCAATTTCTCATAGATTGTTATTTGGATTCTCTTTGATGTAATGTTTCATTGATCAAGTGTGGTTTATTAGTTATTCACATATTTTACTAACATAGGTACATGTAAAGTTGCAAACAAATTTTGGGAAAGAATCCACAAGGTTGAACTATGTAGAAGAGGAGATTCCCATTGGAAAATTTATGGAAGATTTTCGAAAATTGATACGACCATACATACATCATTCCTTTTTTGTTAAGTGGCAAGCACAACAATTCCAAACATTGAGAGATACTTTCCCACGTGGAATAGTTCTATCAGTAGTTGACTTTGCATAAAATTACTCCTTTGTACATCAAAAGGAGATTCAATCAGAGTATTACTTTTCAAAGTAGATCACTATTATGGTTCATGTGTGTTATCGACATGCACAATCAGAATTGGATGATGTTGAGAGTACAAATGAAGAACGAGCCATTAAGAAATAATATCACTTTTATATTAGTGATGATAAAGAGCATGACACACTTTTTGTCGAACATTACTTTACAATATTTTTTGAGAATTTGAGAAGCAACGATGTAAAATTTGAAAATTATTTTGTATGGTCAGATGGATGTGTGGCACAATTCAAATCTTCACGGCCATTCTATGCACTTTGTAGATAAAATAAAATCTACAAAATACCACATGTTTGGAGTTTTTTTTAGAGTGGTCATGGAAAGGGTGAGCATGATGGAGCAGGAGCTTGCATCAAACGATCTTTAAGAAAGCATCAAATGAGTTATTCAGAAGATCATCTAGACAATGCACATGATGTTGTTGAATGGTGCAAGAAACATTTTGCATCAAATGTAGTTGGCATATCTTCAAGAACAAACTGACACATTCCACATAGAGTGTTTTGGGAGATATCGGGTATGTATAAATTACATTAAATCAAAAATTTGAATTTATTTAAATTTAAAATATATATATACATATTTTTTTACATAAGTTTTTTTTGTACATATGTATCTAGTTGTGGATAGAATATCAATGCATGGATGCAAGAGGGTAGAAAAAACAAGATCTTTGCATTGTGTTAGGAGTTCAGATAATCGCCATGGATGGATATTAGACACAAGGGATTACTCTTGTTTTTGCACTAAGTGGATTGAGGGAAACTCTAATTATGCATGCAACAATCAATAACTTGGATATGTTGGTAAATGGGATACGGTGCCACTAGTTGTTTCAGAAACATATGATGAAAATGAGGAAGAAAGATTTGAATACATTCCTTTGATTTCAATTGATTATGACCATATTTCAGGATTGGTTAGAAAATGTACACATGTGTAAGTTTTCAATAGTTTAAATATTATATATATCTAGTTAATGATCTTTAGAGACATTTCTAATTTTTTTAGAATTTTTTTGTGTAAATTTGGTGTACAGGAGATGTTTTTGTAGTTGTAGCAGAGCTTGGAAACATCAAACATGTTAGCTATTATTTATTGCATTGCACAAAAGAGAGGAATAAGCTAACATAACTTGAAACAAGTGATGGAATGTCATTTTCCACATGTGAGTTTGAATTCAAAATTTTATATGCATTGTATTCACATGTGCACATTATATTATAAACATTAAATATATATTGTAAAAACCTTGAGCATGAAAATGTTGCACACGTTCATATGTCTTACCTTAGGTTAATGTTTACCATGTAGGTTTTGTTGTAGTGTAAGGTACATATCTAAAAAAATTCAAAGTTGTTCAACATGGGATTCATTTTGTTGACAATCAACCTGATAACAAGGTATATCAATATAGTCACTTAATAATTGCTACCACTCTACATCTTCATGCAGTTCCGCATGCACGTGGTCAAAGAAAATAGAGACTAGATAGTGATGATCATCAAAAAATTCTACATGTTATTGAAGAGCGGGCTGAACCAGAATCTTTAACTTAGATTATATCCATGGTTTTCAAGTTCACTTGTAACCCTATACATGTTCAAATGAGAACTTATAGTAACTTGTACATAGTTGTAAATCATTTTATGTAAATTACAATTATATGTACATATTTGTTCCATGGAATTAAATTCTTAAGTTCAAGAATCTTTGATAGCATCATCTCTCACTTTTTTTGGTTGCATGTAAACCCATATATATGCTTTCAATCCTTATTTGAAACATAGTGAATTATTTTAAAATCATTTTTGCCTAAATTAGAATAATATCTACATGTTTGTTCCATGGAAAATTCTTAAGTTCAAGAATCTTTGATAGCATCATCTCTCACTTTTTTTGGCTGCATTTAAACCCACATATATGCTTTCAATCCTTATTTGAAACATAGTGAAGTTTTTTAAAATCATTTTGCCTAAATTACAATTATATAAAACTTATACTTGTTTCATGGAATTCTTAAGTTCAAGAATCTTATATACACTTATATACAACTTATATAATTTGTTCCATCAAATTGTTCCATGGTAAACTATGTAAATTTTAAAATTAAGTATTATCTAAAATTTATAAAATTATTGTACACATATATAAAACATAAATCAATGCAAATGAAAAAATAAACCCTAACCATTAAACCCTTAACCCTAAACCCTTGTACCCCCTACCCTCTATCTTTCTCCCACTCCCCCCTCTCTCTCTTCAAAGTATCTCCCTCCTACCCACTCTTCCTCTCTCTCCTCTAACCTTTAACCCTAAACCCTACTCCTTTATCTCTCTCCCCACTCCACCTCTCTCTCTCTCTCTCTCAAGTCACCTCCCACTCTCCTCTAATTCTTAACCTTAAACCCTAAACCCTTGTACACCCCCTACCTCTTTATCTCT